>AYEL01086734.1:0-12816 GCA_000484575.1 Olivierus martensii
GTATGTTTGCGAACAATTATTTTCAACCATGAAATTAATCAAAAATGACCACCGATCAAGACTGAGTGATGCACGATTAGAAAGCTGCGTACGTGTAGCTACCTCATCAATTCCGGCTGATATTGATCAGCTCGTATCGAATAAACAGTGCCAAATTTCTCATTAAAAATTTCAAGAAAATTCGTTTTTCTGTTCTTTTCTTGTTTGTTTTTATTTTGCATTAAAATTTGTATATGAAATCTTTACTTTTTTTAAATTTTATATTTTTTTATTGTAATGTTTATTATAGATAAAGTTTTGTAAATTATTAATGAGTGTTACTTTATGTGCGGCCCGCAAAAAAATTTTAAAATTTAAATTGGCCCGTTGATTAAAAAGGTTGCTCACCCCTGCACTAGAGTATTTAGTCATAACTCTCTCAAGAACAGTTATGTCGTTATGCTCAAGACAGTTTAGGTTGATTTGAACCACTTCGCTATTAGAGGCAAACAATCTGCAATCAACACTAACGTTATGCATCTCTAATGTTCTACTGCTCCTATCTCTCATAACACTAACGACATTCATCAACAATTCAGGGCACTTATATATAAAATCAACACCCACAATTCCATCTTGATTTAGTTTGTCTAAGTCAACTATTCCAAAAGAATGGCAGATAGTCCATTCCCCTCTGGGAACTGTTATGTCGGCCTCTTTATTACATTCTATCATGTCCCCTGAGACTTCTCTTATTTTGATATCAACGTTCCTATACCTGTTATTACTAGTACTAATCTTATCAAAGACTCTGTTCTCGATGATTGACTTTTCAGCTCCGGTGTTAATTAATAGAACAAGACGTTTCCCTTCCGCCTCACACATAAGAACAGGGAGGCCGCTATCGGTAAGGGCAACACCACTGGTTAGGTTTTCTTTCTTAGAGTCATCAGGCTGACGTAACTTGTGACTCTTAATTAGTTTCCCTGGTTCGGACAGTCTCTGTACAAGTGGTCAGGAGGGTAATCTCCTATAATAGTTATTGCTTGGTTTAGATCCAACCGCCTTTTTACTTTCTTTGGGAGCTGGGATTGAAAGATCCATTTAATTTTATTCACATATCTTTTTCTCAAGGTTCTTCTAAAAACTTCCATTTCATCCTCTACTCCATCTAGGAACATGGCTACAGATCCAGTGTTGCCAATCTCTCTTTTACAGCTCTCCATTAGCTTGGACATCTTAAAGTACCTCTGCTTTGCGTCAGTGATGGCTACTTTAGTGTTATTTAATACAGACTTAGACAGATACCACATGTAACTTAATTCTATAAATTGTCATAGGATACACTGCATTCGTTTTACATTCCTGTAAGAATTTCTAGGTTTCAAATCTTCTACAGTGGCGTAGCTAATGGTCAGCAGACCCCGTGACGCAGGGGGCCCCGAGTTTTGTGGGGTCCCAACTCACCCTGAAGAAAAAACCTCTAAAACCCAAACAATCAATCCCCAATAACCTCAATTTTAATGCAGAAACAGTTAAACCTATTAATACCAGTTAATACCAGTACCCTACCAGTTAATGTAGGGCGTCGGCGTTCATTGCTGGAACTCTGAAACTTAGCGCTAATTTACAATTTATGTACTGTTTTCTCACACATTTTTTTGTTTCCGGATGCAGTGATTATTTGATTAAAGTGCTACAGTATGTCTAATACAGTGCTCTCAAAAGTGGCAAACTACCACAAACTAAGCTGTATACATCTATACGACACAAGTTTAAATCTTGTACATAGAACAAGTAAATCAAATTATGCATATCATTTGTTAGAATGTAAATCATGTGTTAATGATGACAAGTGCAATTAGCAGGTTTAGCTATGTTATCCATAGAATGCGACAGCGTTAAAAAACTTAATATCAATCTACTCATAGAAGAATTTGCAAATAAAAACACCAAATGTTCAGAATGATTTTGTAATAGCATGTAAACTTAAATATCTTCTGATGTATTTAATTATTGTTTAATTTGTTCAAATAAAATTACTTTCATTTAAATCAATATAGATCTGATTAAAAATTTTACAATTTGTATATATAATAAAATTATTTTCATCTGTATAAAGTTTCACGTATTATTCTTCTTTCCCAAGCCTTGATCATATGAGATATCATTAAATTTTTTTTTATTTGAAAGAGTATTCGATAACATTATGTATGGAATATAATATCGGGCAAATGGCTGCCGCGGCTTTGCTGGGCAGCGCGTATCCGAGAGGTCTAATTTTCGATGACTTGATCGCATAAATCGGGCTCGATATCATTGATAGCATTTGTTATGTTGACTTTTAAGGCATCATTCGTCTATGGCTTATTCGCATAGATCAATGAGTTAAAGAGGTCTAATTTTCGATGACTTTATCGCATAAATCGGGCTCGATATCATTGATAGCATTGGTTATGTTGACTTTTAAGGCATCATTCGTCTATGGCTTATTCGCATAGATCAATGAGTTAACATAGCCCCACAAGAAAGTCTAATGGCGTTAAATCACACGATCTCAGTGGCCAGTTGACGTTGCCGAAACACAAGATAACCATGCCGTCAAATTTGTCATGCAGAAGATCCGTTGTTCCTGGTCAATTGGATTTTGTACGTGTGCAGGCCCAAGTCCTGATGCAAAATTCGCCAAGTTGAGGTCTGCAAAAGTCTAAGTTCTTGGGCGTGACGAAGAATTGACTGCCTCGGGTTATCCTGCAAACACTCGTTCACTGCAGCTATGTTTTTTGCAGACCTCATGTTTCGACGACGTATGGGTGTTGTTTGATTGTTTACTGAATCAGTTGATTCGAATTTGTCCACCAAACGACAAATAGTCAACTCAACAGGACGATTGTGTGCACAGTAAATATCACGTAGCGCACGGAACATAGCTCAAACTGAGAACTCGTTTTGATAATAAAGTTTAATGATTTGCATTCAACATTGTAACTTTCTTTAATGATTTGCCCAACATCTGAGAGTTGGCTGTTTCTATCTGCATATTTCCGGCATTGATTTCTTCTTCCTGTGGGTAAACTGGGATTACCTACGGTTTGAACTTTTCTTTTCCACTCGTACTCCATCTGCTATAGATATAGCAGTCAGGATTGGATAATTGGTACTCGTTTATAAATTGTCTTTTCCTTCTATTTCATCTCTCAGACTTACTCGTTTATAAATTTTTTTCCTTCTATTGCATCTCTCAGACTCTCCTATTGCCCATAATGTCGTTGCATCTATCAGACTCTCCTATTGCCCATAATGTCCACCCTTCTCTTGCAGTTCGCGCACATTTTGTTTATTGGTTTTTCAATAGAATACATTGAGATATGGGATTTTCTATTAAGTTGTGAAGTATAGTAGAAAACTGAACCTAACATATTATGTCAGGTTCAGTTTTCCTGATTCTTTCAGTTTTGAGGACTGTTATTGGTGTTTTTATGTTAAGATTGGTTTTGGTGTTTCCCTAACAGCTATGGCAACTGTTATTGATGTCCCTCAGCTTTCCTCTTGTTGAGGTTCTTCCTATAGGTTTCTGTTTCTCTTTTTGCAGGGTCATTATTGTTCACTGTTTCTGGGGTTTTCTTTCGTTCTTTTATGTTTTTTCCTATTGTTTCCCTGAATTATTTAATTTAGCTTGCATTTGTACTTTCGTTTATTTGTGTTTCCAGCTGTTTCCCGGTGTTTCTCATTACTATTTCTTGTATTTTTGATTGTTCAGTAGTTTTCTTCTGATTCTAGCATGTTTCTGGTTTTCTTTCTTAGAGTCATCAGGCTGACGTAACTTGTGACTCTTAATTAGTTTCCCTGGTTCGGACAGTCTCTGTACAAGTGGTCAGGAGATTGTAATAGAAAACATAATTTGTTTTGCCTTGGCTTATTTCCCCCTCTTTGCACAATATTTGCCTCACTGTTGGTAAACTTTTCAAAGGCCGTAAGCAAATTTATTTGTTCTTCAAGCCTTTCGATCCTATCCTTACCTATACTAGAAGCTTCCTTTAGGGTCGAGGTCGTTGGCTCACTGGATACCTCTCCATTGCTGACTTCACCCATGTTAGTCCTTTTATCCAGAAGTAAGGTAATATATTCGAGAAATTTCCTCAGTATATTCAAACGTATTAGTTAAACCAACGGGCTTCTTCTCTAACGGCCGTATTCACCAGACGTGGTCGAAGGTCAAAGTCAGCTGGACCGCCAGTCAAAACTCAAATCGGTATTCACCAATCTCTTGATTTTATTATATCAAAATCAAATTAAGATACTTGAATAGCTTATATAAATAAAAATTGAAACATTTTTTCCTTCATTATAGTTTTGCTTGTAAGTGTAATTTGTATAGAAAATTCAAAAATTTTATATAAATTTCTGAATCATAGTAACAATCCATTTTCTTTTAAAAATATTTATAAAAAGATTGGATATATATAAATCACTATGGTTTTATCCAATATCTCCCAAGTTTTAGCCCAGTAGCTTATGTTATTTCTGGTTGCATAAAAATGTTGTTTTAGTATCTTATTTTTAGAAATAATCAGCTTGTGAGGAAGTTAACTTTGAGCTGTCCTATTTTATTTTATTATGCACTTTATTATTTAGTGTTATTTTCTTATTATCTAACATATTATATTTTAGGTTACGAGTTAACTTACTTTCACCTTCTCTGTCGTCATTAGCAATCACGTGATATGGAATCGGGAACCGTCCTCCAGAAGAGCTGTCCCGGGTAATGACATCATCATCTAATCTAAGTAATTTTACCACTGATCTGATATGAGAATGTAAGAATGATCCATATCGATGTTTTGTTCGATTTATTAATTGTAAAGAGAATGACATGAATTGACTACTCTGTAAGCTAAACTTTAAACTTGTTACATATAAGAGTATGTAAAAAGCAGCAAGGGACTTTAAGTCACCCAGTATAAAAGCCTATGATAACGGCAACCGATGAAGTATTGTCTTGACGTAAAGTTGACGAAGTGACATTTGAGTTCTTGTATGGCAGTATTCACTAGACGTGGTCAAAGGTCAAAGTCAGCTGGACCGCCAGTCAAAACTCAAATCGGTATTCACCAATCTCTTGAAATGCTGTCTGGAGGGATCAAACAATGTGGAACAAACTGACAGATGCACATTACCATAACATAGATATACGAAATCCGGATAATGTCGAAATTAACTGGGAGATGCCAACATTATCCAAGTATAATGGATAAAGAGAGAAATAGAAAATAATTTATTTCGTTTTCATTATTATCCGAGTGTGTGTCACTGTTCGTTCGCCATCAAAAGGAAAAATCAAATCTTATCTGTATAATAATCATTGAATATATAAACTGCTAACGGCCGTATTCACCAGACGTGGTCGAAGGTCAAAGTCAGCTGGTGTGCCAGTCAAAACTCAAATCGGTATTCACCAATATCTTGACTACTGGTCAATAGTCAACTTCGACCGCCGACCTCGACCCAAGTATTTCTACGGTTGGAAGTCGAAGTTCAAAGTTAACGCATGCGCCGAAACTATAACTACTGAATAGTTAACATGGAGGATTCTGGATTACATGATTTGGAAATGTTAGAAAATATTCAATTTCTCGAAAAAATTTGTCATCGTAAAAGAAAAGTTATAATTAATAGAAGGAATGATTTTGAAATTTTAGACGAACTTGACTTTTATAGGAGGTATCGCTTTAAAAAAACATCAGTTAAACAAATATTAGAAATTATAAATGAAGAATTAATACAGAATGAGTGTAATAATTCGTTATCTCCAATGGAACAATTACTTTTAACTTTAAGATTTTATGCTACTGGAACTTTCCAAATAGTAATAGCTGATTTGGGAAATGTTAGTCAATCAAGTTGCTGCAGATCCATTAATAAAGTTAGCAAAAGTATTGCTAAACTTTGTTCCCGCTATATTAATATGCCAAAAACAGAAACAGAATTTAAAAAGGTAAGAACTGTATTCAAAATAAAATTATTAAATATTTTATTAATAGTTTAATTATTAATTATATTCTTCCTAGTTCCCCTGCTTATAAGCATATTGAATCCCACCCATAAAGTACCTTTCAACATTTTCTTAACTTTCCTATATCCTAATAACTCCATCCTTCATCATTCTCGAGGCTAAACCACAGAGTACAGCCCACTACTCTTTTTAATTAATAAATAAATAAATAAATAATTAATCCTATTTCAGCTAAACTGCTGGCGTAGTAGTTAAGGCGTTTGCATGCGAAACTGAAGGTTGTGATATCGAGTCTCGTTTACGTACTTTTATTTTTTTTCCAATTGAATAAATTAAAATATAACTAGCAATAAAATTTCAGACAAAACAAATTTTTTTGGTCATAGTTACGTATGGGATAGCAACAATTCGACGAGTTGTAATACTCCCATACGTAAAGAGCTTCAAACGCAAATAGATATATTAGATATCACCCGACGCATAGCGAATTAGGATAATTAGAAAGTGAGAGTGATGAAGCGAGAAAGAGTCCGAACAATAATTGAAAAGTGATTTTGCCAAACGTAACTATGGGTCAATAGTCAACTTCGACCGCTGACCTCGACCCAAGTATTTCTACGGTTAGAAGTCGAAGTTCAAAGTTAACGCATGTGCCGAAACTATAACTACTGAATAGTTAACATAGAGGATTCTGGATTAGATGATTTGGAAATGTTAGAAAATATTCAATTTCTGGAAAAAATTTGTCATCGTAAAAAAAAAGTTATAATTAATAGAAGGAATGATTTTGAAATTCTAGACGAACTTGACTTTTATAGGAGGTATCGCTTTGAAAAAAACATCAGTTAAACAAACAATAGAAATTATAAATGAAGAATTAATACAGAATGAGTGTAATAACTCACTATCTCCAATGGAACAATTACTTTTAACTAAGATTTTATGCTACTGGAACTTTCCAAATAGTAATAGCTGATTTGGGAGATGTTAGTCACTAGATGAATTTGACTTTTATAGGAAGTATCGCTTTAAAAAAACATCAGTTAAACAAATATTAGAAATTATAAATGAAGAATTAATACAGAATGAGTGTAATAATTTGCTATCTCCAATGGAACAATTACTTTTAGCTTTAAGATTTTATGCTACTGGAACTTTCCAAATAGTAATAGCTGATTTGGGAGATGTTAGTCAATCAAGTTGCTGCAGATCCATTAATAAAGTTAGCAAAAATATTGCTAAACTTTGTTCCCGCTATTTTAATATGCCAAAAACAGAAGCAGAATTTAAAAAGGTAAGAACTGTATTCAAAATAAAATTATTAAATATTTTATTAATAGTTTAATTATTAATTATACTCTTCCTAGTTCCCCTGCTTATAAGCACATTGAACCCACCCATAAAGTATTGTACTTTAAAGCAGAAAAACTAATTTTATAGGTAGTAATTTAATACAAATACTAATAATAAATTTTTTTCCCCTCAATGTGCTTTGTGGATTCAGTGAGTTTGATTATTTAAACTTACATTATATAAAATGCTATACAGTACATATTTTACTTCTTAATAAATTAATAACTCAAATATTATAATTTTGAGAAATATATTCCCCTCAAAGTGCTTTGTAGATTCAATGAGTTTGATTATTTAAACTTACTTTATATGAAATGCTATACAATACATATTTTACTTCTTAATAAATTAATAACTCAAATATTATAATTTTGAGAAATATATGTTTGAATATTAGATAAATAAAAACAATTTGGTAATCTTATTAGTTGTTACTGAAAGATAAAAGATTTCTATATTTTCAGATTAGTCAAGAATTTTATAATATAGATGGATTTCCTGATGTATGTGGAGCAATTGATTGTACACACATCCCTATACAATCACCAGGAGGTGATGAAGCAGAAAAGAAATCTTTTATCTTTCAGTAACAACTGATAAGATTACCAAATTGTTTTTATTTTATTTTCAGATTAGTTAAGAATTTTATAATATAGATGGATTTCCTGGTGTAAGTGGAGCAATTGATTGTACACACATCCCTATACAATCACCAGGAGGTGATGAAGCAGAAAAATTTAGGAATAGGAAAGGATTCTTTTCATTAAATGTGCAAACAGTAGCTGATACTGATTTAAAAATCAGAAATATAGTGGCTTCTTGGCCAGGTAGCACCCACGATAGCACAATATTTGACCATAGTCACTTACGTGCTATGTTTGAATTAAAATAATTTGCATTTAAAGTATATAAATTAAATATCATAATGTGATTTACTTTGTTCAAATCGGCTTCTTGGCCAGGTAGCACCCACGATAGCACAATATTTGACCATAGTCACTTACGTGCTGTGTTTGAATTAAAAGAAATTTCATCTAAATATCATCTTTTAGCAGATAGTGCCTATCCTTGTAGGCATTATATGATGACACCACTATCAGATCCATCATCAAATTTTGAAATAAGGTAAAAATACCTCATTTTAAGTTTATGTGATATAGAATATTTTCTTTAATTTTAATAAAAAAATGCATTTTAGAAATTATTTAATATATATTTATTAATGATATTTGATATAAATTAATGTAAGTGACTAATACTCTATAACTGAAATAATGAAGTAATTTGCATTTAAAGTATATAAATTAAATATCATAATGTGATTTACTTTGTTCAAATCACACATCATTTTTCAAAATAAACATATTTTTTTTCTTTTTTACAGATATAACCAAAGTCATATTACTACCAGGAATCCTGTTGAACGTCTGTATGGTTTATGGAAGAGACGGTTTCCGTGTCTTTCAATGGGATTAAGATGCAGTCTAGAAAATGCAACTGCAATAATTGTAGCCACTGCTGTATTGCACATAGTTTCCATGTCTTTCAATGGGATTAAGATGCAGTCTAGAAAATGCAACTGCAGTAATTGTAGCCACTGCTATATTGCACAATATTGCTCTTAATTTAGGTGATCTTGAGCCACCAATAGATTTTGAAACTCAAAATCAATCAGATTCTTTCTCAGATATTTCAATACCTCATAATTTTTTACAAAACAATTCTGGAGGATTTGTAAAAAGAAATGTAATCATTAGGGACTTCTTTAATTGTGAAAATTAAAAATTTTATTTCATTTACACTGAAATAGATATTTCAACACCTCATAATATTTTACAAAACAATTCTGGAGGATTTGTAAAAAGAAATATAATCATTAGGGACTTCTTTAATTGTGAAAATTAAAAATTTTATTTCATTTACACTGAAATGTGTTTGTTATAACAAATTAAGTGAAATGTATATTGTGCAAACAGAACAGAAATTATTTCTAAGTTACATTTTTTACATTATATATAATAAATTAATTTGTAATAAATTCAGTGAGTTAATAAAATATATATTTTATCTAATATTGCTGTTTGTTCAAATATTTATAAAAAATGCATTTTATTATATAAACTTTTAAATTTTCTATCTTTATATAAGAATGGGTGTTGGCTAATGAAATATTTTAATTACTATGGATAACATTATTCAGCAGAGATAGTTTCCAATACATATTTGATTATAATTTAAATATCAAATTGGTTGAATAATCAAATCAATATGTGTGTGTGTGTGTGTCTGTCTAAAATTTTAGAGAATTAGCTAAACCAACTAAGCTTATCTACTTTATATATAATAATAAATTTAGCATATATTAGGCATTGTAAAATATCTATTCAAATGGTTTACAAAATTTTTATAAAGAAATTTATTGATTTGAAAATTCAACCAATTTTATCATTTTTTAAGAAAACTGTTAAATGTCATTTCTATTTACAATCTAGGAATGCACTTGGAATTTTCTTGATTAAACTACAAATAAATCTATTCTTATTGCAATCATTTCATCCATATAATAAAGTTCTTATAAATTATATAAATGTATATAATCTATAACATATAATGTCAGCTATTAGCTTAGTATAATTGCACAATGACCTCATGGGCTAAACACTCATTCAGCTATTAAAATTCTAAAAGAAAAAAAAATACACAGCTGATATAGACACTTATAATTATGCTGAATTAAATGCCTTATTTTTATAAAATATAGATAAATGATTACAAACTGCAAGTAATTTTTGAGAATAAAAGTACAATGACCTCATGGGCTAAACATTCATTCAGCTATTAAAATTCTAAAAGAAAAAAAATACACAGCTGACTTATAATTATGCTGAATTAAATGCCTTATTTTTTATAAAATATAGATAAATGATTAAAAACTGCAAGTAATTTTTGAGAATAAAAATACAAATAAACTCCAGTCTTAAATTCAATTTTTTATTTTATAAGTATGAGAAGAAAATGAATTTACACTTCAGTTTCTTTATTAATAATTTCCATACAATTATTTCCAGAGCAATTTAGAATTTGCAGAGATAATAAAGAGAGAAGAAAATGAATTTACACTTCAGTTTCTCTATTAATTTCCATACAATTATTTCCAGAGCAATTTAGAATTTGCAGAGATAATAAAGAAGGATTAGTTTGCAGTATGTTCAATACTTTTTCTTGAATTAATAATTGTTTTTCATAGATTTTCATTTTAATAGCATGTTCTTCTTGCATATGTAATATTGTAAGTTTGTTTTGTTCTTGTATAGCCTTTGTTTTAGCTTTAGCTTGTTCAACTAAAGCTGTTGCTGCCTCTGATGAAGTTTTGTCCACTGGTTCTTTCTGAGATCTTCTAAAATGATTTCTATATTGTCTAGAAAATGATCTGGCTGGAGTGCTATTTTTATCATTTAATTCAGATTAAAGCTGTTGCTGCCTGTGATGAAGTTTTGTCCACTGGTTGTTTCTGAGATCTTCTAAAACGATTTCTATATTGTCTAGAAAATGATCTGGCTGGAGTGCTATTTTTATCATGTAATTCAGAATTTGTTATACAATTTTCTTCTGTTTGCTGTATGTTTAAAATATCTGATCCAAGAATATTTGCTGATCCAGAATTGTTTTCTTTATCTCACTAAAAATATTAAAAATTATTCAGTTAGAGAAAAAATATATATACTATATAGTATATATAGGGTAGGAACTTAAAGATATGGCCATGTATGAATGTATGAAGATATGGACACTTTATTTTATATTGCTTGAAAAAGTGTAAAAACAAATGTTTCTACAGTTTTGGAAATAACTAATTGCCTACTTTAAAATATGTTCCCTAAAAAATTTTCAAAAATAAATTAAAAGGTTTCGATATATATAGATTTTGAAATTTCTTATAAAATTATATGCAAATATTACTCTCTAAAATTATTTAAAATACTACTACTTTTTAATATGTACATTTTTCATGGCTACTTAATTAAAATATAATCTTGAGAGTTATTAAAATTTAATTAAACATTATATATTTTATTAAAAATTTATTTTATAAAAGGGAATAATGAATACGTTTTTATTAATCATCATATATAAATAAATAATTTTGCTGTAAAGACCTATCAATAGTGTTTGTTTTGACAATGTTACATTTACTTCTGTTCTTTCCATTTGATTTTCAGAAACATCTGAAATATAAAAGTTTGCAAATTGAAAATAAATTAAATAATAATAGTTTAAATTAATATAATAAAAATTATTCATACCTGTTTCGATTCGATAACATGCATCACTATTGGATTCATTTATTATTGCTGTAGGTAGAACATTCATTGACAATAGTTTTCTCCTAGGGCGTCTTGTTCTATTTCTCTTGTTCCACCTCCAGTTTTAAATAACGATATTGTATCATTGCTTCGAGCTTTAGTCGCATGCTTTTTTAAATTTCTATAGCATTGTATAAGCTGCTTTGTTGTGCACTGTGTAACACCAGCCATGCAGTTAAATTCTATTTCTATTTCTTTCCAAGCAGAAAATTTTTCTTTTTGAAATACTTTGTTTGTTTGTTTGTTTTCTATAATATTAATTTTTGATCTGACTAACTCAAGTAATAGCTCCTTTTCAAAATTCGTAAAACATTTTCTGGATTCTGTAGATGAAAGAAAAATTTCTGCCATCTTTGATTCTCGTATGAAAACAGAAAAGTGGTCACATACAGCCAATGATCTATTAGTTTACGAAAGAGTGGTTCAATAACCAAGTCGGTTGACTATGGTCAGATGAAACTAGTGAATACCAAATGAACCAAAGGTCAAAGTCAGCTTTGACCAGTGGTCACTGAACTGTTGGTCGAAAGTTAAATTTGTGAATACAGTCGTTAAAGGATCGCCTATCTGACCATTACAGGGGTTATGAGGACTGCTCCTACTGATGCTCTTGAAATCCTCTTGGGCACTTCTCCTTTGTATGTTTAGGCTAGTGCTCAGGAGAATTATTATAAGCTCCTATTCTTGTGGGAGAAGGATTTCTTAGATCCACAAAGTGGAGTACTCATTTTTTGAATGGGAAAACACACAGTCATATTTTTGAGATGATTAAAGATTATATGTTGTCCAGATTTAGCTTCTTCAGATCCTTCGTAGTTGTTTTTCCCAGTATGGAGAGGAGAATTTGAGCACAGTATCAAGGGTTTTTCCCTATTTTTAAATATCAGAAGCCACAGTTTTAATTGCTATACCATCAAGATCAGTTTCTGTGGCTTAACTATACTACTAAACTTCATAAAATTTCATTAATTAAACCTAAATTATCAAGCCAAATTTTAGCCCTTGAAACCGTAACGGAAATAATTTTAATTATTTCAAATCATTAAAATTATTTCCGTTACGGTTTCAAGGGCTAAAATTTGGCTTGATAATTTAGGTTTATTTGGA
>AYEL01086736.1:0-50357 GCA_000484575.1 Olivierus martensii
AGAATTAATTAATTACAAATTTTATATAAAAAATAATTTTATTGCAAAAATTTGGCATTTTTGGAAGTATTTAGTGACTCATCATAGCAATGATTATTATAGTTTATTCTTTTGGCAATTATTTTATAAATAATAAGATCGGAAGAGCGTCGTGTAGGGAAAGAGTGTAGATCTCGGTGTAAATTAAACTGTTTAGGCCTTCACCCTATACAGTTTAATTTGAAAAATTTTTATTTTCTATTTATTTATATAAGATAACATTTTAAAAATCTATGTAATTATTACACTATAAAGAATGTCAATGTTTTTGTTTATTTTGGAAACTGGTCTATAGATGGTGAGTGTGCTGAGACTGGTTGACACCGTTTATCCAACATCACGGAAAAAATATTTCCTACTAAATGATAAGATTTTAAAAGTAAGAGAGTGTAATAAATCATCATCATTGTTGTTATTTATTGGCAAATAAATTTTAGTGCTTTCTAATGACGCTAATGAAGTTATAACATTCATTATAAATTTTAGTACTTTCTAATGACGCTAATGAAGTTATAACATTCATTATTTCTTTCTTCATCACTATGTTAACCATCACAATTTCAGCAAGTCGTTTCAGAAACAAACAGATATTGAGTTATTTCTGACGTCATAAGAGAGTAATCACTGATGACTTCCTGTTGAGATTTGGAACGCACCCTATTTCTCAGGCTTACAGTTTCGATGGTTGTGCAACTATGCTAGTTAAATTAGCGTTAAAATCTGATATACCAAAACAATGGATCCCAAACCGTAAATAATTGAACAATAAATGACATTCTGAAAGTAGGCAATTTTTTTCTTTCTGGAACTTCTTGTTTTATTTTGAAGCCACATTGTTCAATTTTTATACAATATTAATGAGGACTGTTTAAATTAGCGTTAAAATCTGATATACCAAAACAATGGATTCCAAACCGTAAATAATTGAACAATAAATGATATTCTGAAAGTAGGCAATTTTTTTCTTTCTAGAACTTCTTGTTTTATTTTGAAGCCACATTGTTCAATTTTTATACAATATTAATGAGGACATAAATAAAGGAAAGAAAATTAAATTACAGAAACTTTATTAAATGATTCTTTTTATCATAAACATTAATTATATTGCGTTACACCAATTTTTTATCGTTTTACTAATATTTTTCAGAATTATAATTTATCCAATACAGTACTATATATAACATATATTTAGATAAATAGCAATTCTGATAAAATTACTTACTGTGGTAAATTTTACTAACAGAGAATATTTGGCCTTCTATATTTGCGTCTTTAACAATTAATCACAATAATATTAGCCAATCAGAAAAGTTAATGCAATTGTTTGCTATTTTACTAACAGAATATTTGGCCTTCTATATTTCCGTCTTTAACAATTAATCACAATAATATTAGCCAATCAGAAAAGTTAATGCAATTGTTTGCATCGAATCATATTTTCTATAATTTACTTCATCTAAAAGTGCACGAAATTTATCTCTGGTCTAACAGACATAAGTTGAAAATGCAGTACATATTTCTTAAATCTGATCAACAAATGATTCACTTGTGTTTATTTTATAATAATTACAAGAAAATCATTGGTTTGCAGTTAATTCGAATAATTGCTAGTATGACGCACTCGGAAAGATTACATGAAAATATATTTCTAATACAGATTAAACATTGATTTTCGAAAATATAATTTGCATTATTATATTTTCGAAAATAAATATACCATGCAAACAAACTATAACTGTACAAATTATATTTTCGAAAATAAATCTTTAATCCGACAATGCTAGAAGGACGTGTTCTGAATATCTATAAGATATTCAGAACACGTCCTTCTAGCATTGTCTCTCTTTTATAGATATTCTCATAGTAGAAATCACTAAAATGGAATTCTATTCTAATCGAAGATCGGGATTATGCAACATCTAATGTTTATATGTCTTTTATAATCTTATCCATTTCAGATATTTTGGCTGAGTTGTCGTAAGCCCAAATCTTGTTTCTAATCACTCTTCCTATGCACCTACTCACGCTTTATATAAATTTGTTTCATAGTTAATAACAATTATTATAAACATATTTTATTTATTTGTAGCATTATTATTCTCTCTATAAGTTTGCGATGCATTGATAGTTAACTTTATTTGTAGAGTTAAGGCATTATAAAAATAATAGCAAAGTTATATAAATGATAGATAATTTCGAACAATATATTAAGTTTTAAAAAACAGAATGGACATCTCTCTAAATTCAGAAATTTGCTTGAGATGCTTCTCGGAACCTTATTTCTCTGCAGCACCTCTATTTGGGTTACAGTATTTTGCTCCTTGTACTTGTCAAAATCGTTTGCATGATTATTCTCTGTTTGACAAATTTAAAAGCATTTATTTCCAATTTGTAGAATTGCTTCTGTGGGAACATTTTGGCTTATATTTTTTGATTACCATTCCTGGAATCGATCAGCATATGCCTTGTATTGAGCTTTTTAATAATTTGGTTAGTAAGGATGCCATTATCCCTAAATTCATGCTTTCCCTCTTAGCTTTCCTAATTGCATTCGGATTCAGCTGGATAAAAAGAAATAAGTTACCATCAAATTTAAAATTGAGAAACCTAAACAATGCAGACAAAATTAATTTTTCAGTTAAGATTCACAAAATTTGGCAATTTTTCTTGGTAACAACTGTCAACTGTATTGTTGTGATGCTGCTTGTGAACGTACTTATTCTATTACCGGCATTAAAATCAGATAATGATTTAAACATAAAATCTTTTTTCTGTATTTTGGATGAAGAAATTTATTACACGTTAATTCCTGGTATCGTAACCCATTTCTGTATATTGGGTTCAATAATGATGACTTTTCTATACGAAGGGTTCCGGAAAATGTCCGAAAGTCTCTGTTTACTAAAGTTGGCAAATTTTGATATCGAATACGAGTTAGAATCATTAATGGTACAGCATGCTGATTTATGGTCATACATCGATGATTCATTTGCTATCTTCGATTACGCTCTGACACTCACATATTCTCTGTTCTTGTTAGAAATTTGTCTTTATTTCTACTCGTTTCTTTTTGTGGATATGCTTGAAGAACTAAGATATCTATCACTGCTTGTTTCAGTTATTTGTAGTTTAGGGTGTATAATCAGTGGTTTTGTTTTATCCTCGATCATTTCCGTGGTAAGTATTTTTACTACAAGTTAATTAATACACCAAAAATGCGAAACACGATTTATGTATTTTAGATGCAGAGTACTTTTCAAGAAATCAGAAGATTTTCGGCATGCGATTTAAGACTGGAATTCAAATTGAAGGTAAGTGTTTGTTTATTCAATCAAATGAAAGTATCTATAATTTTTTTCCTCGAAATAGATTTTAAATTTCATGAAAAGATTCGGAAAAGTTTCTTTATGCCCGTCGTTATGCGGATGTATCCTCATTTCAAGGAAAATGCCAATAAAGGTAATTAATGATTTCCATAAAACTCCATTTTTTAAACTGCCGAAATTGTTTTCAATTTTAATGAAATATTTTTCATTATTATTAGATGGCCAGCTCTCTGCATTCTATATTTGATAGTCTATTGAATCTCAGAAGTGTTCAAGATAATAGAAGATATTGCCAAACAACATCCTTTAGCAATTCAACAAATTCATTGTAAGAGAACTGTAAATATTTTCAATATTAATGTTTCACAGCGTGTCTAAGTAGAAACTTCTCAACTACTTCTAGACTATTAATTGTTATCTACTGACAAGCCTCAGAAAATGTACGTCATGTAATAAAGTTAAATAATATTATCGAAAATAATATAAAACAAATACAGGGTCAGCAAGAAGAACGGGCGATATTGAAAACTGAATATCTCACGTACTTAATTTAATATTAAACTATTGCTTATGGAATATGTAAGAACATTAAATAGCATTTACTTTACATGTGTTTTGCATGACGCAACCTATATAAGAATATTTTTTAAAAGATTTTTTGATTTTCAGTTTTATAAGATTGATTTTAAAGAATCAAATTTATAAAGCCATGAAATAGAAACTATAAAATATTTATAAAATATCTTATACTTTTAAACTGATAAATGTTAAAATTATTATGAACATGTACTTTTAACTCACCTGATGCTGCATTAGAGACATATCTGGCAAAAGATTATCACAGAATTCACAAGGAAAACTCATTCCATCTACAAAATAGAAAATACCTCTTTCACAAGCAAGCATTTAAGCAAGTTAAAAAAAGACAATTTTTAATATTAATTAAAAATGTATATAAAATTCACAAAAATCCTGCCTTAATCTGTTGAGATCCATTGACATGTATACACACAATGGAAGTGGGATAAAAAAACGACAAAAATTTATTTAAAAAAATTTAATCGTGATTTACTCAATGAAGTATTGCAGATTGTTTTTTGCATATATTGGATGAAAATGTGTGCCTCCAATGATGGGTCCTAAATTTTTTAATTCCTGAAATTTGTTTTTAAATTATATTGTAAAGATAGAAAATTTGAATGGATTGTATTAATAGAATTTGGATTATTTTTCATTGAATCTCAACCGCTCGTCGTTAACCAAGCACGCCGTTATCCGAGGCCGTCGTTAACCAAGGTACCACTGTATAAGATTTTTGAAAAAACTGCATATTAACAAAAAAATTTATAATAGACTACATTAAAAAAAATTTTTAATTAAATTAATTTGACGGCTGTGCTTCCATAGAATTCATAATTTTTTCCATGTTTGGCTTAAGCTATTATATTTTATTAATCTTATTTTTATTTTGGGATCAGATATTTTTATTTTTGAAATTTTAAGTAAAACATAAAATTTTAGTGGGGTAAGCTGTAAAACTGTAAACCTGAAAATATGTTGCTGATAATAAAAAAATATTGTTTAATTCTGTTAAAATAAGCAATATTATTACTTATTTATTCATTTATTGCTTTATTTTTACTGAAATTTAGTAACACAATCAAATCCTGATAAGATGCCCCCCTCGCTGACTGCCAAGAAACTTGGTGGAATGGATCTTCTCTATGTTAGTAGAATAGGCAAACCCCGATAAGACACCATCCACAATCTGCCAATAGAAACATCTAAACAAATATTCCTTTTGGTATTGTATTTGTCCTCATTAATTTGTCAATGGCATGTAAGATGACTTACATTCCAAAGTTCATAGATACAGTGGTACGTTGGTTAATGATGGCCTTGGATAACGACGTACTTGGTTAATGATGAGTGGTTGTAAGAAAAAATGTCTTGGTTAGCAACGCATGCTTTGGTTAACCACTCCCGATTATGTGAACTTCTGACAAAATAGAGCTCTATAACAGCTCGTCATCGCATCATGTGATTCGTTAGCTCAGTTGTTAATCGTTATTTTTTTTATCACAATCAATTCAAATTTGACAATATCATTATTAAAATTAATAAAATCATAATCATATAAAAATATATTTAAGTAAATGATAATTAACATATAGTAATGTAAACAAATTATTTAATTAATTAAAAATAGATGTGCAACAGTTCACTAGTTTTTAGTTTCTTAAAGATGATTTCTAGACGATTATTATAAATTCTGCGAACAAAGTCTGATTCTATTCTTTGTTTGTGTTATATATTACTTGACATCTGCAAATGGTGTGACGTCGCAGTTTTGGATTCCATTAGAAGAAAAAAAAGTCTGTCCGAGATCCTACAGTTCATACAGACAATAAATTAGTGAGTGCATGTCACTGTTAATGAGAATAGGCTACCACTACATGATAATGAGAATATATTAATGTCGATAAGAATAGGCTACCACTGCAGGATCTGAGAATGAAGGAAAATAATGATCCTAATGTTTTTCAATCATCAAAAGGTAAAATCAAATCTTATTGATATAACAATCGTTGAATCTATAAGATGCTAATCAGTATTTACGGGTTTGTTTGTCATAAAACTCCGAAGTGAACCCAATTATCCTTCTGGTGAAGATTGATAATTAAAAACTGTTTTTGTGAACAATTCATTTCATTAATGTTAATTTTTTCTAGCAAATATGGAAAAATAAATATTTTTCCATATTTTTAGGACATTTTAAATGCGTTTTATCTGCATTTTTAATATTTACTATGGTTGTGGGAAGGAGCCAGAATGAATTAATCAATTTTTAATTAAATCCTACGGGGAATCGCACCTTGGATAACGACGGTAATCCTGGAACCGATTACCATCGTTAACCAAGGTACCACTGAACTGTATATACAGTATTAAAAGCTCTCAGGATTCATTTGTAACCAGCAGGTGGGAGAGATGGAGAAAACAGTTAATCACGTGTCTCTTTAAGCCTAGATCACACCTAGGTTGTAGAAAATTTAAGATAGTAATGCAAAGTCGCAGTTTATTACGACTGTCAATACTAACTAAGCCTAACGGTTAGCGACTCTGCAAATTCCAGAGTTCTGCCTGAGCTCAGGTCTTTAACTAAGTTCTAACTTAATACTACAAAATAATCTAACACACAGTAACGTCGAACTGACGAAACGAAACTAAATATCGGAACTTACACTGAAAGTACCGATTAAGTGTTAACAGTAAAACGAACAAAAAAGAAAAACGATGTTAGAACTTATACTAATAAATTAAAGAAATTCTCAAACAAGTTAGATAATAAGAAAATATAAATTTATTAGACCAAAAACACTTACAAAAGTGTTAATAAAAGCTTTATTTAAACTCTAATAAAGCACAATGAAATAAACCACAAAACTTATTTAATCCAATTCAAATATCAAAATTTCACAAGAAACAAACCTTAAATACTACTTAAATTCTAATACCTCCACTTCCGATACAAACTTCAATCAATAGTCGATCCCTACAAGAAATTCAATTGTCAACTTCACCAATTCCACGTCTGGAAATTCAGCACCTCTAATGCTTGTCGATTGCGTCGTCTTTTTTATACGATTCTCGAGTGACCGCCGCACTCGCTCATTTACATACTTATACGTAACAAGTTCAAAGTTATTAGTTTACAGAGTATTTCATTTATGTCAATATCTTTACAATTAATTTATATATCAAACAAAAATACTGATACGGATCATTCTTATTTTCACATATCAGTTCAGTGGCAATTATTATGTAGATAAGACATTATTAACCGGGATAGCTCTTCCGGGTACGGGCGCCGATCCCGTATCACGTGATTGCCAACGACGGAGGCGGAGAATGTGGGAAGTAAGTTAACTTTTAAACTAAAATATAATACGTTAGTATATAGGAAAATAACGATAAATAAATAATAGAGTGCATAATAAAATAAAAATAGGACAGGTCCAAGTTAACTTCCTCACAGTAAGAACGAAATTCGTTTCCATCATTTATTGTGTACCGAGCAAATAAGGATACTGTACATTGTGTTTTACACAGAACTCAAAGTAGAGGATCAGAACAGAAGATGGACATGTTTTCTATATAGTACTTGTAGATATATGGTACATAGAGTATACTATAAAGTATACAGTTTTTTACAAATGCTAAGTTTGAATGCTAAAAATAAATGTACTATATTTTATTAAATTTAATAAATTTGAAGTTCATTTTCATTTCTATACTACATGTGTTTCGATAAACTGCCAACCCCGATTAGCCACCAAAATCGTCGCCAAACGAATGGTGGCATCTTATTAGAGTTTGACTGTACAAAAAATCCTAATGTAAACAAACTCAAGCTATAAAAAGGGGAATGGCATTTTTATTGTTTTTTCGGGCCAACTGTTTCATGGGAAATCGTGGCAAGCCTACTTTACTGCACTGCATATGGTATTGGGTGTAGTATATTAACAAAGTATCTGAAGGCCAATAAAGCAAAGCAAAAAATGAATAAAAGCTCTCTGGATTCATTTATAAATGTTAATGTACATATACATTATATATTTCATATATATGTTGGGTTTTTGAATATAAATTTGAAAATTTATAAAAAATTAAAATAAAAATTATTGAAATGAAGGAAAAATATATCAATAAATATATTTTATTAAAAAAATGACAATATTTTAATAAATTTATGTTATTTACAACTAATTATATGATGTAACTTAATTAATGAAAATATACATGATGCTTCTTTTATTTTGTAAATAATTTTTTAAAATATGATCTGATTTTCTTCATTCATAAGGCTTGCTGCTATCAAAATTAACAAATATTTCATTGGATGGCTAAGATTTCATATATAAAAAAAAAAAATCACGTTTTCTCCGATGTCATATAATGAACAAAAAGTTGTGAAGGAAAATTTGAAAAAAATTTTTACATCATTAGAATGAGAAAAAACATAATGAATTGTAAAAATTTCAAAATATTTTGACAAAAATTAAAAGAAATTTTACAATATTACTTTTTTGTATATTAATTAAGTTTATTTTGAAAAACCTTAAGGATATAGGGAAAAAAACCACTTGCTTTTATACAATAATGGAGTTCATAACAGCACTAGTAGCAAGTAACAAAGAAATTTTAATTCCGTAAAATGTTTTCGGACAATTAGAATGTTCTATGCTTTTGAATTTTAAAATTTTAAATAGAAAAAGAAATTTTCTAACTGATCTTTGTAATGTTCTAATGTTCTGTTCTTTTTAGAATGTTCTATGCTTAAGAAAGTTGTACTGATGAGAGACCGATGACAGGTCCGAAAACGTTTTACAGAATTAAAATTTCTTTGTTACTTGCTACTAGTGCTGTTATGAACTCCATTATTATAACCTCAAGGATGTCAATAAGTTAAGGCTTATTTCTGAATTAATGAAATAATTGGAAGATGCAGTAGATTTTTTAAAGATTTTATATGAATACTCTCTGATAATATAATTTTTAATATTAAGTTAAAACTTATGCGTCTGATAAAATTATCTGAACAATAAAATTAATTTTACACCTGTTGGAGTATTATCTGAACAATTTCAATATAAGATTAAGACAAGGATTATCATTTGAAAAACTGCAGGTTGAAATTTGGTATTAATTTTTATAATAAAATACTTAAATAAAATACTTTTCAATTAATGCTTTTTTTTCTAAAAATACAGTCCAAAATTCAAGTTTATTAGTTTCTCATATAAAGCAAACTGAAAAAATAATAAAGTAAAGGCTTGATTTAACTGATCTGATTCAATGGACTACAGATTTAACAATGAATTTCTCTTGACTACAGTTTTTTATTTTAAAATATGACAAAAATTATACAAAAATTAATAAATTATAGTACTTCTGATTACATGGATGATCCATTTCTTTTTGTTTCTTAATATTTAATGTTCTGTGTACAGCTGTAGAGGGGCAATCTAACCAAAACTGTGCCAATATCTGTTGTTCTTGGTTATTAAAGATCTGATAAATTTGAAGATATTTCATTTTATTATTATTAAGAATTTACTTATCCATCAATTTTATCACCATACAAGATTCTTTACTATTTTTTGTTTTCTATCATTGTATAGTTATAAAAGATGATAAAATAAAAGCATAACTATCATTAAGGTGAGGCATGTTTAAGAAGCTACCCTCAGCACTTTCTAGTATGATCTAATCTACTGCAAAGAACATTTTTAATAATTTTAAACTATCATTTCTAATTTGTATTTTACATAATGTAATTCTTATAACAATTTGTAAACAAGATTATTTGAGTAAAATAAACCAATAAAAACTATAAGTCCGTTATAGCACAAATTCACAGTGGAAAAACTTTTTAGAAAACTAGAGAAGCGCTTTCAGCTTTATTAAGCTATCTTCAACTCATTAGAATACCATATTAGAACATAAGAATTAGAACTCGTTTTTGAACATAAGAATATAAGAACATAATAATAAGAATAAGAACATAAGAATTCTTATGTTAAAAATGAGTTCTAATTCTAATGTTCTAATATGGTATTCTAATGAATTGAAGATAGCTTAATAAAGCTGAAAGCGCTTCTCTGATTTTCTAAAAAGTTTTTCCACTGTGAATTTGTGCTATAACGGACTTATAGTTTTTATGATAACAAGTGGAAGTATATTTGTATAGATTCGTTTAAACCAATAAATTTTTCTTAATTTGAATAATACATTAAAATCAGTTTAATTTTTACTTTATTTATATAATGTATCTACATTTTTTAATTTTATTTCATAAAACAAAATTATTGTTGTAATGAATAAACAACTGGGAGTGCAACTGATTTGTGAGTTTATGGTTTAGTCCTCTTGGCATTGCTCTGTCCCTTAAATAGCAATTTCAATATTGTGCTGTCTTATATAGCCCTCTACAGTGATCTACTGATTTTGACCATCTGACATGCCATGTTTTCATTATGAAAAATAATGAGCAATGAGCTTTACTATTTGCATTTAATAAGTGATTATTAAAGATATTTATTTATCCTATCTTCAGAGGCTATAAGAGAAATCGATAGCATCATGAGTAGGATAGAGCAGTGGTTTTCAATCTTTTTTCTGTTGAGGAATACATTTTAATATTTTAAAATTTGACAGCACACTTAAATATTTTAAATAATAATTCAGAATTAATAATGAATTTTTATTAACAGATTATTGTATTTATTCTTATTTATTACATTCAGATTAAAGCACATGATTACAGACATAATCGTATACGGGATCATTAAGTGGTGGCTCTTATTAAATTATAGAGCCACCTGTGGATTTTGTCTTTTTAGAAAAACTATAATTTTAATTTAATTTTTATTTCTTTAATTTTTAAATTATGAATAATGACAAAAAATTTTACGTTGTAGAAATTCGATGGTTAGATTTTTCTAATGATACCCTATTTATAGAAATCAGTACAATGGTTCTACTACAAAAGGAATATAAAGCAAACTACGTTTCACTATTAATATACATGACTCATACAATTACATACATACAATTCATTCTTAATTTTTTGCGGCACACCATCAAAAGTTTGGTGGCATACTAGTGTACCGTGACATAGTGATTGAGAACTACTGATATAGAATAATAAAAGTTTATATTGAATAAAAAATAATTCTTAACTATTTTTAATCAGCTGAATTAGAAGTGATTTCATATTGATTTACATAATCCTTTATTAAATCTTAAATAAATTTATCAAATTGGCATTTTCTTTAAATGTAAGTTAAACTACTAAAATAAGAATATATCATAATGAAAAATTATAAATCAAAACAATAAAATATAATTTAAAAATCTTTCAATTCATTATCTCAAACAATTAATTTAAATAAAAATGAAAAGTACTAAAAGTATTAATATTGTAATACTCACAATTGTCAGATGTCATGGTTTTGCTATTAAAGAGTTGTTCAGTTAAACAACACTTTGATTCATGATCTTTTTTATTTTTTAACATTATATATTGTTTACAAAGAGGACATATCTCTGTTCTACTACCACAATAGGATTCATGATCTTTCATTTCATCTAAGGAACATTCTAATTCACAATAGCAACATTGCATTATTCTTTTGATACATGTGGTTTTCTTTAAAAAATTATAAATATATATTAATTTAAAATAAACAACAAGAAAGTGAAAAGTATTAATCTGAATTTATTAAAAATTATAAAGTTTTTTTTAACAATTTTTATTTAATTAAATATGTATAAAAACAATAGATAAATACTTACATGTTCGTCTAATCTCCAGGATTCAATTATTTTGGAACATTTATCACAAATCACTTCACTGTGCATTTCTTGATTATGAACTTCAATATCATTTTTTGGGATAGGTTTCTTACAGTCTTTACACAATATAATGTTGCGCTGGCAATGCATATTATGTATTAAGTAATTTGCTAAACTAATATGTTTTTCACTACAAAAATTTAAGAAAGAAAATTAAAATTAATTAATTTCATTTATCATTTACATAATAATTAAAAAAAATCAAATCATTTAAAACAAATTGAAAATTTCAAATTAAAATTCTCTGACACAGAGATTCAAAAATATATATTATGATTTATGAGAAAAAAAAAAAGTTGATTTCGCTTAATTGGCCACTGGTTAATTAGGGCAGCCGCTTAATTGGACCAAATCTCAAAGAACGGAAACCAAACTAATAAACTAATACATAATTTAATGCTTAATTGGGACAACTTTTTGCTTAATTGGGCCAGCAGCAGAAAAGAAATTTAACAATTTTTGATATATTTTAAGGATTTTTTGAAAGTATGTCAACACTGCATACGCTATTATTTGGCAACACTAATGTGATGCGAATCAATTATCTATTGTCATGCATCCAGCAAGTGTGCATCTGCTTAAGAGTCTACCTAGCAATATTCATTTACAGTGTCTATTTTATTTAAAATTTTTAAATCTTTGCCAAGATGCCAAGAAATGATTTTACAGTTTCAAGCAAAATTGCTTTGTTGGATAAAATTAAAAGCCTGCCATTTAATACAAGCCATTGTAGACTTGCTGATATAAGTAGTGTACCAAAATCTATCCTAGCACATCTCCTACAACAAGAAAATCAACTGTGTGAGGAGTGGGCATTACAGAATAATTCTAGGAACATTCAAAAGAAAGCGTTATGGAAAGGATCCAGAAGTCGAAGAAGTTCTACAAAAAGAAAATCAACTGCTTAAGGAGTGGGCATTACAGAAAGAAAAGGAACATCGAAAAGAAAGCGTGATGGAAAGGATTCAGAAGTCGAACAGGAACATCCAAAAAAAAGCATGATGGAAAGGAACTAGAAGTCGAAGAAGCATTAGATCAATGGTTTGCTATAGTAAGCAGGCGAGGCATGAATTAGCAGCCCAGTGTTGAAAGTGAAGTTAGAGGAGATCGCTAAAAAGCTAATAATTAGGTACCTATTTTAATTCTTTATTAAAATAGATACCTAATTATTAGCTTTTTAGCGATCTCCTCTAACTTCACATTTAACACTGGGCTGCTAATTCATGCCTCGCCTGCTTACTATAGCAAACCATTGATCTAATACTTCTTCGACTTCTAGATCCTTTCCATCATGCTTTTCTTTGGATGTTCCTGGAATTTCTTTCTGTAATGCCCACTCCTCACACAGTTGATTTTCTTGTTGTAGGAGATGCGCTAGGATAGATTTTGGTACACCACTTATATCAGCAAGTCTACAATGGCTTGTATTAAATGGCAGGCTTTTAATTTTATCCAACAAAGCAATTTTGCTTGAAACTGTAAAATCATTTCTTGGCATCTTGGCAAAGATTTAAAAATTTTAAATAAAATTAGACACTGTAAATGAATATTGCTAGGTAGACTCTTAAGCAGATGCACACTTGCTGGATGCATGACAATAGATAATTGATTCGCATCACATTAGTGTTGCCAAATAATAGCGTATGCAGTGTTGACATACTTTCAAAAAATCCTTAAAATATATCAAAAATTGTTAAATTTCTTTTCTGCTGCTGGCCCAATTAAGCAAAAAGTTGTCCCAATTAAGCATTAAATTATGTATTAGTTTATTAGTTTGGTTTCCGTTCTTTGAGATTTGGTCCAATTAAGCGGCTGCCCTAATTAACCAGTGGCCAATTAAGCGAAATCAACTTTTTTTTACCTACTTATTTATTTACCTATGTATTACATATTTTATTTTAGAATTTATTATTAGTTCATTTAATTGGGCCAAAATGTATTAGTCCAATGGTTTGTGTACCAATTAAGTAGAATTGACTGTATATATATATTCAATAGATAAATTATATGTTAAAAAAAATTAGTCCAATGGTTTGTGTCCCAATTAAGTAGAATTGACTGTATATATATATTCAATAGATAAATTATATGTTAAAAAATTAACAAAAAATTCTTGATAAATAATCAGGTACAATAATTTATATTATTATTACAAGCAAATGTGAAATAAATTAAGAAAATAGCAAATGTTAAAATAAGATATTTTTTATTGTGTATATATGCATAAAAATTAATATATCAGATTATTTGTTCAGATTTTCTTTCTTTGTTAATTTGTTATTTTCTTTGTTAATTTTTTGTCATGTAATTTGTCTATTATATATATATACAAAAAATATATAAAAATAATTATAATTTCAACATTCACGATTTATGCGCTTTCGGTCTGCAGAAATAATCCTGTAAACCTCTCTTAAAATTAATTTATTGAAAGTTCAAATATATTCATAAAATCTTAAAAAAATTTATATTTATATCTAAGCTTTAACGATGAAAATTTTAAGATAGTTAAGAATGATGAATAACTTTTTCTTGTAAATAAAAATTCATGATGAAGGACATGAATTTTATATGTTAAACGTCATTGAAACAGTTTAAAAGTTAAAACAGCTCCATTAGATTCATTAAACTTTAAATTTTTATTTATTACTATATTTTTATGAAGGAAAATCATTAGTAAATTGATTTTTAAAATTATAAAGAATTTTTGTTTTAATATTTGTTCTATTATCATTAAAATTTGAAGTATCTGTGTTTCTAACAACATCTATATATTTGATATTCCTATATAATATCTAGAGGTAAAATAAATCTATGTGATCAAAAACACGTAAAACCATATCTTAATCGCGATAGAACAAATGCTCTTTTACTATATCAAAATACTCGGTAATTTATAGCAATTTATGATATGATGTATTGGAACTAAAGCAATGCACAGATAGCAAGAAAAAATTTCACTCTAGAAAATTGAAACTAAAATAGTAACTTTTATCTATCTTGGTAACTAAACTCTTTCGGATACTCAGACAAGAAAAAATTACATTGAAAAATGTGTTTAAAATTATTTTATTTCTTACACAGATGGCAGTCCTTAATGTTTGCTTTTGCTTTTGCTTTAATAGGTTACTTCACAGGGGTGGACAATTATTTTCTGCCGCGTTCCGGATAAACAATCTACAGGATGAAGCCGGACTTATAAAATTTAAAAAGTGTCTAAGGGCGAATTTAACCTTACAGCATCATAATTATGAAATTATTAATTAATGTAATGAAATTATTAATGATAACATTAAATAATCATAAATAATTAATAAAAATTATTTTGACTTAAAATAAGTACTCAAATTCAAGCAAGACCGATTCTTGCACAAACATATTCCTCTCACCATCACACGGATCAAGAATAATGGTTGCGCCAATTTATCTGCACAGGTTCTTGTCAATCTGGCTAACGTGTGTAGCCACTTTTGTGATACATACATAACGAATATATTCGTGTATCAATATTATTTTAAAAATATACTTTTCTTATGTTATTTTCCTAGTTTTTGTTTGTATGTAGAGTTTAAAAGCATCCGTAGAAACTATTTTTTTTTTCATTAGAAATAATAAAAAATAATTTGCCTTATGAATTAATAAATTCAGACAATTTTCTTTTAAAAACATAAGTATTTTTATTAAACTGCTTGATTGCTAACAACTTATTACATCAGAAGGTTACAAAATTTTAGGTACCTACGTAATTAATTTTGTAAAAACAAATTTACAACTTAATGTGAATGATAAAATTTATTATGTTCATAATTAATCATATTATCAAAATTTGGAGTAATCTCGCTAGTGTACAGAGAAAGACTGTACACTCTACAGAATATTCACTATTTTATTTTTTCTTTTCTACTAGAATTTTACGAATGTAGGCCTTGAAATTGTAATATATTTTAGTTTTTGCGGCGGGTCGTACAAGATGCCTTCGCGGGCCGGCTTTTGCCTACCCCTGGGTTACGTAATCGGAGTTGATGTTGGTGATAGTCACGATATCATAAAAAATATTCTCCACGAGTGTCTATGCTTTTTCTAATCCTGCCAAAAAACTGATGAAAAGATAATAATCTGACAAATAATTGCTAAATTTCGAATAATATACAGTATATGTTATCATATTATATTCATTGAAATTTTAATAAATTTCAAAAAAAAAAACATAATTGTGAAATCATTAATTTGTTATAGTGATGAAATACTGTATAAGTTTCATGTGATAGGATTAGCCGTTAGGTGGGGAATGGGATCCAACGAGTTGACCTAAATTGGAAGCGTGAAACCCAGGAATTGAATCAGGATCCTATGAATCATCTAGATATCCTTTGTTGAATCTCATCCTTTATTTGATTGCCGATTGAAGCACGGTGGATAATATTTGGCACTTGAACCTCCTGCTGAATAGCATTTCCTAGGTGGAACATGGCATAAAATAGTAACGATGGCATAAAATAGTAACCCACGTGACGTCACTTCCGTGACGTCACGTGGGTTACTAGGGAAGTATACCCGCAGGGGTATGACGTCACGGGGCTGGATAACAATAAGGCAAGAGGAAAACCCAGTTCTACTCGTGGGTGTCGACTGGGGTGTTAGTAATGGAGAAGAGAAAAAGTTGGGGGTTGTTAGATCAGGGTGGATAACAGCGGGAATGACGTCACGTGGGTTAAGACGATTGGGAATTATGAAAGTGTTTTAACCTAAGCATGTGTTTTTGATATTGTGATAAATTTTTCAAGTTAGGAATTGCAAAAAATACTTTTCCCGCAAATTGTTGTTTTTTTATTTTATTGAAATTTTAATTTCTTTTTTATGTTGTTATTTATTGAATTAGTAAAAAATACTTTATATTAAAGCGTAAATTGTTGAGTTTTTTTAAAACTGTTTTATATTAAACTTGTTTTTTATTGTTCTTTTTTGCGATGTTCATTCTTATAAAAAAAAGCATTGTTTGTAACAAATGATAAACAAAAGATTAAAGGACGGTGATATCATTCGTTGTATTTATTTAATTTTAAGCGTTTGGCGGCTCAGGTCACAGATTAGTTACACATAGATGGGAAACTTCCTATACCCACAACGTCAAACATGTCAAAGTCACGTGATAGACAAAAGCCAATCAGAACAAGACTATGAGCAAATTCGAGTGCGGGGGCGCTGTGATCTAATGCGACCTCATTGATGCTTATTTACTTTAAGATTACTATTTAACTTTTATAATTATGTTGCGATCTTTTAAAATGTATTTCTATTTCCATAGCAACACGAAAATCTTCATAGGTGACTTTACATATTCGAAATTCTGTTATATTGTGTATGTGAGAACGTCCGATTCAATTAAAAATCAAAGAACCAATTTATTTAGACATATTTTTGATTATATTTGAAATTTTTAACAAGCTCATCAAACAAAAAAACCCATATATTCTAGTTTGTTTTTTCTATATAAAAACAATATTTACAAATAAAACAGAAGTGGCCAATTTTAGTCTAAAACATTTTATTATAGAGCAGGGGTGGCCAACTTGTTCGTCATTAAGATCGACTTTATATGTTAACAATGAGTTCGCGATCTACCTTTGAAATTCTTCGTTTGATGATGAGAGTAGATAGGAGCTAAAACGATCTATCTTCGAAATTCTTCGTTTGATGGTGAAGTAGAGATAGGAGCCAAAACCACATATCCCAAAAAAAGATATCCGGCAACGGCGACGGTTTTTTCCTTTTATTTTACTCATAAATCTCAAACACAATAATTCACGGTTTTTTTCCTTTTACTTTACTCATAAATCTCAAACACAATACTTCACTTTCAATTATACAACTGTCAATTCATAGGTGCCATGTTGTCATCGTCAGTAATTTAGAATTTTGTCTAAATGCTCTGTTGCTACCGGCTATTCGGTTTTAGGCCATACTCAGCAATAAAGCAAAAGTTTGGCTTTAGTTGTCTAGAGAAGGCACTATACAGTAAGAGAGTCATCTGATAACTTACGAAGATCGACTACAAATCGTCCCGCGATCGACCTGTTGGCCACCCCTGTTATAGAGTACAGTTACAGTTGCTTCATATGATAAATAAATCATATAACTTATACAAATAGCAAGAATTTTTCAAAATCTAAAAAACATTATAAATAAATCAATAATTTCTATGGAATTTTAATCTTTTCTTAGTTTTTCAACATTTAAAATTTCTTGGAAAACAAAACAATGAATCTTTCGGTAAGATTCTAGTTGAGCCATAGCACGCGGATATATAATAAGCGACCGTCGACTCGAAATTATATTCTTAGTTTTTGATGATATCATAGATTCCAATTAAAAACATTTTGATAGCTCATATAGTTTTGGAGTGAATCTTTAATACAATGGAATTGTCGATTCGTATTTTATACATCAGTCGATGGGTAGTGAATCTTCAATTCTCTAATGTATAGATCCGCGTGCTATTACTCAACTAGAATCCTACCAAACTTTGTTACTTCGTTCATTTCCACATAAAAAGCACATCTTCTTTTCTTCAATGTAGTGCCGTTTTCTATTCATTTTTCTTACTCTTGAGTTCCATCTTGAGTTTGTGAGGAAATTAAATATGTTTTGAAATAATTAATTAATGAATATAGCCAGAAAACCACTCTGCAGGTAACTAACATGAGGCAACCACGAACATGAAAAGAAAATGGCGTAGCATGACGTCATAAAAACAGGACAAATTTAAAACTTCAATAGAATACAATATTAACGGTGAAAATGATGACAACGCTAATTATGAGTATTAATATACATTAAAAAGAAAAATAGCCTAATTGTTATTATGTTATTAAAATATTAATCAGCATTAAATTTATAAATATTATCTTATAAATTATTTATCTTCATTTTGATTTATAATATGGATACATATTTATAAGAGAAAATCGAATTTAAGTCTTTATCGTTTTGTATATCATCATTGTTCTGGGTAGAATGGCGCTTATATCTCTGATGACGATTTTGCCTCGATCACGTGGTATAGTTTCCCATCTGTATGTAACTAATCTGTGGTTAAGATGGGTTCCTTGGGTTCACACTACGACCGACTCGAACGATTCCATAGCAACAGCAGTCGGCGGTGTAATGTATTGGTCTGGCTCGAATTGGTCGGTCGTAGTGTGAACCCACCTTTAGTGAGGTGAGATAAATTGCGCATAAGACTTTAGTGGAAAATATTGGTACTTTATCGTATTATTTATATTTTTAAATAAATTGTGAAAACCTTTAATGTCTGGCTGATATCTAATGATTAAACTCTACATTCTTTTCCTTGCAACGTCATTCTCATATAAACAAATGCACGTGCTGATAGTGATTCTTGATTGGCTACTAGCCGAATATATACCTCTATGAAATGATCAGGACGAAATTGTGTATCAATTTTGAAGATTGGTCATCTTTATATAATTTCTTATTTCGAAAATAAAACCTAAGAAATAGAGATGTGGAAGTAAAATATCAGATCTTTCCAAAAATCGAAAATTAATGTAAATGAATTGTCTTGATAGCCAATGAAACGTAACTTAAATCTCTAATTTCAGTATAAGTTGAGAAAAAATAATAATAAAATATTTTTTATTAATTTATTGGTTATCTATTTTTTATATTTTGACTAATAAGAAATAAATATAAGTTTATCATAATACAGGAAATAACATTTATTTGCAAAATATATCGATATTTAAAATTCTTTTCTCATTTAAAATTAATCCCGATGCAGTTTTATAACAAAATGTTTGAATTTTTCAAAAAAAAAAAAAAACGCTATATTTATAGATTGATTGATTTATTTTATTAATAATGCAAATTTTGCAATATTAATAATATAAACAGATTTCTGAGTTATTTTTCTCTTTCAAAGTCTAGCACTAATAACATTAGTTAAACCTGTGTAAAATGAGTATTTTTCAGTAACAAATATTACCAGTTCTAGTTCCAAACAATTCCAGAGAGAAAATATCACTTACTTTGGAACTGACCAGCAACAAAAATACTCATTGAGTAACATTGTAACTGATGGTGAGTATTTTTTGTCATTGGCTGGCTAGTGATAAAAATACTCATCATTTACTAGCTGGTCAGCAACAAAAATATCTGTTACTTTGAAACTGACTTGCCTAACCAGTTCCGAGGTAACTGATACTATTTCTTTGGAACTGGTTAGGCCACTCAGTTCCAAAGTAACAGGTAGATCAGTCAGTTCAAAAATAACAGATGGATATTTTTATTATTGGCAAGCTAGTCCAATGTAAGCGATGAGTGTTTTTTATCACTGACAGGCAATTTCCCATGTAAACAGTGAAATATTTTATCATTGGCATGTTTGTTCCAAATTAAGGGATGGGATATTTTTATGTTGGTGGCCAGTTCCAATATAAGGGATATAAAAAAATGAATATTTTAATGTTGGTAGGTGTAATCAGATACATTATCCTTTGCATCATTTCCAATGCAAGGGATGGATGTTTTTATTACAGCAGGCCATAGTTAGATGCATTATCCATTGTGCCTTGAGCAGTAGCTGTGTTGAGCTAGTTCCAATATAAGTGATGAGTGTTTTTGTCAGTGGCAGGTTAAAGGCTAACAAAAATACTGTATATCATTTTTATAGCTATTGGAAATTTAATTTTTATTAAAAATATTTAATAATTGAATTAGTATTTAAAAAACTATGATAGATATTTGTTATATAATGTAAGTTCACTTAATTTTTCCTCTTCATTGCTGCTAAACATGAGCAAATGAGAATGTTTTCTCAGTTGAAAATATCTTCAATGATTGAAATTTTTTTGTAGCATCTTTTAATCTCTTTAAAATATCATTAATTTGAATTTGTTTGCTTTTGCATGATAGATTTTTGTAAATTTCATAACTTTGAGATAAAAATTTTGAAGCTCTTGTTTTGAAGTTTGTACTCCTTTCAGTCAATGGGATCATAAAATATTGGGACTTTTAGTAATTTTATTTTGTATAATGGCTAGCAAGTTAATAATGGGATTAAAAAAAAGAATGGAAATGCCAAAAATTATATCTAATATAATAATAGAATTTTGCCATAGAAAAATTCAAAATTAGTGTTATGTGTGATATATCAAAATTCTCTAACCATATTAGAGCAAAATCTTGTTATATAAGTATCATAATATGTGAGGATTTCTGCAGTTTTCTAATCATGTTGTATAAATACCATGTTATATGACAGTTGATTGTATAGGTCAAATGGAGTGACCAATTGTAGTGAAATAAAGCAGAAAGATATTATTATGATACTTATATGATAATTACCATTTAAAATATTTTTCATTGAAACATCAGAATTCAATTAAATAAATAACAAAATATATTTAAGAAGTTTTTAATATTTAAAATTAAAACATAATGTTAATTACAAAATCATTAAAAAAAAAATGGAAGTTTTTTCTAATTTTCATCATTTTCTCTAAATAGTATATTTATTAATATAAATCAATGTTTTACAAACTATGTTCGGTGGAATGTAAAAATTATTATAAAACTCTTTTTATTTTAGATATTGTGTCAAATTGAAACTGAAGTCACTAATTTATTTTACTATTTTTATGAGTTCTATTTTATATAATTACAATTTGAAATTGAAGGTTTGTTTTATTTTCTTGACTCTTATACTTATTGGCATAATTTATTTATTCTCAATACCTTCTACAGTATAAAATAAGGGAAGTGTTTCGTAAAAATTTTGGGGTTTGTGAAGTGATTCGTCATTGAAAAACTATGTGAAACTCTATTTTGTATAATTACAATTTGAAATTGAAGGTTTGTTTTATTTTCTTGACTCATACTTATTGGCTTAATTTATTTATTCTCAATACCGTCTACACTATAAAATAAGAGAGGTGTTTCGTAAAAATTTTTGGGTTTGTGAACTGATTCGTCGTTGAAAAACTATGTGAAACGTTAATATAAATTATTAAAATTTCCATTAAATTATCAGTCTTTGTTTAAATCTCTTTATTTAATTTCAGTGTGGAACTCATTTTTTAATATTACTGTACATCTAAGGAAATTAAGTTTTTATTTTATGAGTGCATTCTCTTTATTTAATTTCAGTGTGGAACTCATTTTTAATATTATTGTACATTTAAGGAAATTAAGTTTTTATTTTATGAGTGCACTTCAATAATGAATCAAGATGTATAGCTAGGAACACACATAATCTCTAGCAGATTATAAACCAAACTACAGAGAGTAAACTTAAACTGATGGTAGGAATCAAGAAGACTATCATTAAACCTAACGCCTATAGGTAAGATTGAAGAAACGTTATAGACAGAGGCGCCCCTTTCAATTTGTCACGTGACCAAACTTAGATACGAGGGCCCCTTTAAATTTTCGTCGTATGTCTATAGATTGGTTCCATTAACGCGAAACCTTGGCCCGCTCGCGATGTCGCGACGCGAAACCGCGGCGCGCGCGTGACGAAAGCGATGCAAATCGTACGGGGCAGTGGAGTAAAAATTCGCGACCGTTTCCGCGACGGCGACTGGGCTTTGGCTAGACCAGGGAGAAAGAAACTTAATTTTGTTTTGATCAAAAAATTGCATTGTTGAATGTGAAACATGTTTAGGATTGTTGTCCTGTTGAAAATAATACCTTCTGCCAAGGAGCCTGACAGCAGAAGGAATCATTTTCAATTGCAATATATTCTGATATCTTTCAGAATTAAGGATTTCATCAATAATTTCAAGGTCTCCAGGGCCGTTTGAACTCATGCAACCCCAAAATAGTACGCTACCACCACCATGCTTCATAGTTGGCACCAGGCAATCTTCTTTGAACTCTTCATTTTTGAAACGCCAAACAAACTGCTTACGATTGAAGAGGTTGATTTTTGTCTCATCAGACCATAAAATTTTATAAAAATAGGTTTCCGGTTCTTTGATATATTTCTTTGCAAATTCCAAACGTGCTTTTTTTATGGCACTGCTTCAGATATGGCTTCTTTCTCGCCACACAACCTCGGAGGTTACACTTGTTTAAGTGCCGTCTAACTGTTCTGGAATAGACGTTGGCCACATTTCCCTCCCTACGTTCAGCTGTTACTTGCCTCGAAGACTTCTTTCTATCATTTAATACAGTCCTTTTCAACAAGCAAGTAGCTGATGGTAGGAATCAAGGAGACTGTCATTAAACCTAACCTATAGATAAGATTGAAAAAACGTTACAGACAGAGGCACCCCTTTCAATTTATCACGTGATCAAACCTACATAGAGGTGCCCTTCAATTTGTCACATGACCAAACTTAGATACGGGGGCCCTTAAATTTTCGTCGTATGTCTATAGGTCAGTTACCACTCGCCGTCACGGAAACCGTCGCGAATTTTTACGCCACGGCCCCGTACTGTTTGCGTCGCTTTCGTCACGCGCGCGCCGCGATTTCGCGTCGCGTTCGTCGCGAGCGCGTAAATGGAACCAATCTATAGACATACGACGAAAATTTAAGGATCCCCGTATCTAACTTACTAATTAAATAGGATAAAAACATGTAACAACTATTTACAACATAAAAAAATTAAAATTTCTATAAAACAACATTTTATGATTTAATACAAAATACTTTTACTAATACAATAAAATAAAAAAACAACAATTTATGATTTAATATACTTTTATTAATTTAATAAAAAATAATTATTTACAATATTCAAAGTTTAATATAAAACAGTTTTAAAAAACAACAACAATTTACGCTTTAATAAATAAAGTATTTTTTTACTAATTCAATAAATAACAACATAAAAAAGAAATTAAAATTTCAATAAAATAAAAAAACAACAATTTGCGGTAAAGTATTTTTTACAATTCCTAACTTGAAAAATTTATCACAATATCAAAAACACATGCTTAGGTTAAAACACTTTCAGAATTCCCAAACGTCTTAACCCCACCGTGACGTCATTCCCCGTTATCCAGCCTCGTGACGTCATTGCCCCTGCGGTATACCCACGTGACGTCATTCCAGCTGTTATCCGGCCCCGTGACATCATAGCCCCTGCGGGTATACTTCCCTGCTAACCCACGTGACGTCACTTCCGCGGCCCGTTTGGAAGGGCCAGAACCGGATCTTACTACTGCTATACTTAGCAGTTTAAGCGGCTCTTACATGATCCCAAGTTAACTTTGTGGTGTGCTCTGTCCTCATCCAGCATAATTGGGCCATATTTCTTCCAATATGCTAATGATAGTATTTTCAATATAGCGATAGTAACGCAAACATTACATAGATATGCTAAACAACTTCGTTCCCCACTGATCAATGCTATCCCTAATAGAATGAATTTATGCTTCACCAAGACGGAGCTACAGCTACAGAACGCATGTGAGCATGGCTGCTGTGCATAACTTGTTTTATGAGCATGTTATTTTTCGATTTGGTGACATGAATTGCAATCATATTTATTGGACATTGCCCCTACAGACTTTTATCTTTGGACTTTTTGAAGGATGTTGCGTACACAACCATATCAATCATGTTACAAGATCTTAAACAATGCATCACTCAAGTCAAGGGGTTGAAAATATCCCACAAGATATGCTGCAGAGAATGATATCAAGTTTCAAACAGCGACTCCAGCAGTGTGTGGTGTAACAGGGATAACTTGAAAGACATTATTTTCAAGTAGACGTTCTTTTCAGTGTTATCAAACAGAAAAATTCCAGTCATTCTTTATGTATCATCTTTTATGTCATTCTTTGTGTATACACCATTAAAGGGTCCTTCAGACAATGTGCTGCCTTTGTTTTTTTTCATTTGAAAACCGTTATGTGTTTCTGTCCATCCCTGTATATTTTTATTTTTAATTTTATTAAATCGTTAGATAAATACAAACACGACCGCCACATATGCAACCAGAATTACATATAGTTTGAGTCGCCACTCTTCAAGTAGAGCTTCATTTTTATCCGATAGTGCCTGCTCACCATTCACCAGTAACTATCCACCTGTACTTGAAGTACATGTGGATATTTATTTCTCTTCTTATTCTTAGTGGCCAAATATAATGGAGCCAGATGGGACTTAATAGTTGGGTTATAGCTTGGGTGAAAAGCAACAATTGGTTAAATTTAAATGCTTTGCAATGCGTAGTTCTTGAAATATTGACACTCAGCACTCCAAACTGTTATAAAATATATCTAAATATATATGACTGTAATATCATTCAGAGTCTTAGTGGCCAAATATAATGGAGCCAGATGGGACTTAATAGTTGGGTTATAGCTTGGGTGAAAAGTAACAATTGGCTTAAATTTAAATGCTTTGCAATGCGTAGTTCTTGAAATATTGACACACAGCACTCCAAACTGTTATAAAATATATCTAAATATATATGACTGTAATATCATTCAGAGATATTAGTATTTTAATGATTCGAATGCCCACCATCTTAAAAATTAATAGGCACGTGCTTTATATAATAAGAAAAGGCAATTTAAATTTTGAATATTCTGCCATGCTTTTTAATCCAGATTATATCTTGAATAGACAATCAACCGGAAGATCAACATAAATATATATAGCAGTTTTTATGAACAAATTACAGTAGAATAATATCGATTCATCTATCACGTTATAGTTTCTATTATTCGATTATTCAATTTTTTTTTTAACTTGAATCTGATTGAAATCGGTTTATCTTATGTCCGTTATATATAACCCGATTTCAACCATTTTTAGTAAATTTTTATGGGTACCAACAATATTTGTAAATTTCATTCAAAATAGATATTATTTAAAGAAGATATTGCCTCAAAATACGAGAATGTCTTTTCTCTTAAAAACCAATTTTCTCTCAATCATTTTAATCTCGTAAAAGTCAGTTTTGATATCATGGTTCTCTAATGGAATATTAGCATATATTATTTTTAAATACAGGTAGGCCTTGATTAGTGCGAGTTCGAATAATGCGATATCCGATTAGTGCGATTTATAAAAATGATATCGTTTTTCACTTAGTGCGAGCAAATATTCGATTAATGCGAGTTGTAAGCATTCTTGTAAGAAAGATAAGTTGTAAGAATGATTCTTTATGATGTCAATTAACAAATTAATGTTAATTTTCGGTTAGTAAAACCGGATGAGGAGCTCTTGTAAGAAAGATAAGTTGTAAGAATGATCCTTTATGATGTCAATTAACAAATTAATGTTAATTTTCGGTTAGTAAAACTGGACGAGGAGCAGTCCAAGAACGACACACGATTTTGAAGGGGTGAAACATCAGAAAGATGGGCTTTTTGGTCACACGATTTTGAAGGGATGAAACATCAGAAAGATGGGCTTTTTGCCGCTTGGCTTTGAAGGGGTGAAACATCAGAAAGATGGGCTTTTTGCCGTTCAAATTTTCGGTTAGTAAAACCGAACGAGGAGCAGTCCAAGAACGGTCACGGCTTTGAAGGGATGAAACATCAGAAAGATGGGCTTTTTGCTGTTAAAGATTTTGAAGGGGTGAAACATCAGAAAGATGGGCTTTTTCTGTTAACTGAACTTTGAAGGGGTGAAACACCAGAAAGATGGGCTTTCTGGGGTTAGCTATTTAACATTACTATTATTCAGCTTTGTTATCGTATACATACAGTATCCATTAGCTATTCAACATTACTATTATTCAGCTTTGTTATTGTATACATACAGTATAGTACAGATTTTTCTCTTTTAAATCTACTATCATATACATACAGTATAGTACAGAATTTTCTCTTTTAAAAAGTAGTATCGTATACTTACAGTATAGTACAGAATTTTCTCTTTTAAAAAGTATATCATCATATACATACAGTATAGTACAGAATTTTCTCTTTTAAAAAGTATCAATGGATAAAAAAGCTAGAACACTTTTGATGATAAAACAGGAAATGAAAAAAAGAAGAGGTTTATACAGTATAGTACAGAATTTTCTCTTTTAAAAAGTATCGAAATGGAAACTATAATCATCATATACATACAGTATAGTACAGAATTTTCTCTTTTAAAAAGTATCAATGGATAAAAAAATAAGAACACTTTTAATGATGGTATGAGACGCACTTCCTGGTAAATTATTAATTTAGATGATGAACAACGATATCAAATAAGAAAATATTTCTTAAACAATTAGTATTGTGGTTATTCATCGTGAAGTTGGCTAATGGCCGGAATCTCACAAAGCAAGAACCAATTACCATATTTTACATATAGTTAATACTTCGAATAGTGCGAGAAATTTGTGTAACCCATTATTCGCACTAATCGAGGCCTACCTGTACAATAATGTTTATGCGAGTTATCATGTTGCCGGACGATAAATCTAATTCATATATATGGGCCGTTCACAAGCCACATCAATTAACTCCACTTTTTGAACTTTTTTAAATTTTAGTATCAAAACATTTGATTGACTCAACATTTGATTGACTTTTCCTTGATAGTTAGGCACCAATAAATGTCAAAAATTTTTTTGGCCATTGAATAATAAACGATTTATTTCAGTAGCCAATGTGACTTATGTCATAATATATTGTTTAAAAATAAAATAAAAAATTACCTTCATTTTTTGATGCGTTCACATTTTCTTCATGCCATTCAACAATGCACCAATAACTACACATTATTTCCCATAATGCTTTACACAGATTTATCAAACATGGTGTAAAACTTTCAGCTGTTATATGCTGAAATATTCAAATAATTTCTTTTATAATTCAAATTTAATCTTAAAAATATATTTATTTAAAAAACATAATACAGTGCATTCCCTTAATCGGACCACCGGATAATGAGACCAGCCACTTATTAGAACCAAATTTGCAGAACTTGATTTAAATGTGCTAAATTAAGCATAATTATATTATAGTAACATTTGTAAATTAATTACTAATTATAGTAATATTTATTAGGACCAAGCACTATTTACTGGGACTAGTAGAATCAGTTCAGACTCATTCAAAATATAGTGAGACAGGGAGCAGTGCAGTTTGAAAGCATTGCTTTTCTGTGCATGTGACCTGTAAACACTAATGACATCAATTATTTGGTAATGAAGTCAAGAAAAGAAATGTTAATTAAGCAATTGAATTCTATTTTTAGTTTATTGGTGGTGATTGTATTTGTTAAATGTTATTCTATGATTTTGCAAACTGTTTTGTTTTAATCTTGCTTGTTTATCGTTGATAAATAATATGTCAAAAGAAAAGATCTAACACTTGCTGAGAAGATTGTTTTGCTAGACAAGATCAAAAATCAACCTAACAGCAGTCAATGGCAATTTTCAAACACACCACTTGAAATAGCAAAAATAACAATTGCACATTTAATAAAGCAAGAAAATGAACTACAAGAACCTTGGGCATCCTGTGACTGTCAGGAAGTTCACATAAAAAAAAAACGAGAAGGAAAAGATCCAGAAGTAGAAGATGCACTAAAACAATGGTTTTTTTGTAAGCAAATGAGGTGTGCATATCAGTAGATCAATGCTGAAAAATATAGTAGAGTAGTTTGCTAAAGCTAGGCCAAAATGATTTCCAAGCAATAGATGGCTGGTTGTCAAATAGAAAGCTCAGATGAAATTAAGTACAAAAAAAGACATGATGAGAAAGGTAATGCAGATTTTGAAAGTGCTGACAACTGGAAATCAATGACATTACCTAATTTGTTTCAGCAATATTTCTTTGATGATATTTATAATGCTGATGAAATGGGCTTATTCTATTGTTGCACATCAGATGGTTCATTGGTCTACAAATACGTAATCTTAGTGGGTTGAAAAAGCTATGAATTGAGTAAATATATTATGCTGTGCAAACTTATCAGGATTGGATAAATGGAAGGTTTTGGTGATTGGAAAAAGAGCAAAACTGAGGTGTTTAAAAGGGATTAAGACTAAAGGGTTTAAATATCACGTAGAAAAGCAACTTGCTCTTTATCATATATGTAATAAAATAAGCTCACTTACAAGTGTCCTTTAGTATGTATTTTCCATAGTTTTTCATGTTGATGACCTGGTCTTGTATTGCTAATATAAACCCTTCTGTTTCAGTAAATAGAATGGTCTTGTATAGCTATTATAAACCCTTCTGTTTCAGTAAATAGATCACACGTGACTAACCAGCTGTTTGACGCTTTAGCTTATTATTATTATTAAAAGTTTAATAATAAATATAAATGATCCTGCTAACCCAGCTGTTTGACGATCGGAAGAGCGTCGTGTAGGGAACTGACTAACTAGTGTTTGACACTTTAGCATCAATGAAATGTTTCTGAAGGTCATGTGGGTATCTGCCATGGAATTCCTTTCTACACCAGGATGTTTTCTTTTCTTGTATGTGTGCAGTGCTGTCTATTTGGCATGGAGTTTTCTGAAGATTTAGTGGTGTCATGTTTCTATCTGCCAAGACAATAATTCTGAAGATTTAGTGGTGTCATTGTTATTGTTATTATTATTATTATTATTATTATTATTATTGCATAACTTTGATGAACAATAATTATTTTATATTAATTAAAATTTTCTGAAATTTCTAAGCAAATAACTGCATCATTAGTTTAAAATATTGTCTGTAAATGATGATGATATTACCAATTCTGACAATCTATCATTAACAATAGAAAACTATTAATGAAAAGTAAATAAATAAACAATAAAATATTTAATTATGATAAATATTATTTTAAGAAACAGTATAGTTAAAATTATATGCAAATCAATCTGGCAGAAATAGCCTTTAATTGAATTAGCATTATCACAAACAAAGATGGCAGATTCTACATTTGATAGATGTGTGTGACTGTTGAGTCAAATAAATATGAAATATTAATATTGAAAGTTTAATAATTAAAATGGGAATAAAATAGAAATAAAACAATGTTATGCTTCATGAAATAGTTGAGAAATATTTGATTGTTCACAAATTAGGCTTAGATATCCACCATTAACTTTTTGTCTGGAATCATCTAAGCATTTATAATATAATTCTTATACTCACTTAACATATTTTCATTAACACCCAAATTTTCTGGTCCCAATTAATATATTATAGCAAGTGATTAAATTTAAAATTTATGTTTTCGATATACTATATTATATAATTATTAATAAATAATAGAATATTAAACATTTCTTTTTATTAGAAACTATCCTGAAAATTTCAATATCACAAAACAGTTTATTCAATTTTTTGTGACATTGTTGAATGAGAATAGTAATGCTTTTTTTTTCATTTTTATCGCAAGAAAGTAAGATTTCGAATTACAGTAGATTTTCAGTAATTCAGATTGAAATATCTGGGTTTTGAATTAATTAGGAGTAATCTATAACCCAGAAGTGATGGTTAACTACCAATGTCTTATCTTAGATATGCTATCTGAAAGATTTTTAAATACCCCAGATTAATTACTTTATTATATCTTAAATAATTAGCAATAAAAATTAGAATCAAATTAAAATTACAAATATAATTCCTTGCTACAAATAAACAAACTTCTTGTTTCCTTTTTCAATAAATTATGAAACATTTGGATATATGTATGTATGCAAATAATTTCTTTTTTTTAATATTAAATGCATATTGTCAATAATTCTTAATTTTTTGAGTATTTTGCAAATTAGGAATCAATTATCCAAAGTAATTCATTTCCTGACTACTCCAATCAATTGAGAATATACTATATTTAAACTATTGATTTTTATTATATTTAATTTCAATTACACTAATATGATATAAAATGTAATAATAAATACAAAAATTTACCTGTATGAATGGAAGATTTCTGCATATTTCTGATATTATTATTATTTAGTAAAGAAATTTCTATAATTAATTGAGAAAATAATGGAATTAAATCTGGATAAGGAAGATATGAAGGAAATGAGAATTTTTCATTTATATTATTGTCATTGATTGGAAATAACCATTCCAATATCTGATGCTGAAACCAATATTTTCCATTATCAGAAATAGTATTTTCTTGGTTCCAAGATGACAAAGGATTTTGTGATGGAACAGAGTAATTTTGAAAATATATTAACAATGTTTGTAAAGAATCTTTTGATGGTATATTCCCAGTACCTATAAATAATAGAAATAACATTATAACAAATTTTACAATATATATTATTTTAAAATTTAATAAAAAATGAAATTTAATTTTAACAAAGATTACAGATTCTAAATCAAATCAGAGCAGTTAAAAAAAATAATGTATTCATAATAAATAAAAGATATACTATTTTTGTTAATAAAAGCAATAATACTGGATAAATAATAGAAAAGGTTTGTTTAGGCATATTAAAAAATAATACCTGGAATTCATTGACATATAAATAATAATTATTAGTGATATGCTAAACAGAATCAAACTTTTTTGACATAAGTTCTATATAATTTAGTTCAAATAAATTGTATTTTTGTTTATTTTGTAGATTCATAGATATTGCTTTCAAATCAAACTAATAATATTTTTTAATACTTAAGATCAATACAGATATATTCCATATGGCATGGAAAAAAATGATAAAAAAAGTTTCAGGACATTTACATATTTTTTCACATTTCACACAATATATATATCTAACAAATTTGATTTATGTCCATATTATGTAATATTAGATAAGTGAGTTTCAACTAGATTCTTTAAATATAGAATAATTTCAAATATAGAATGTTCAGTAGAAAACAAAAGAATTATAATTACTACTCTTTTAACAATGAAATGAGGTTTTTTTATATTTTTTTAATCCTATATAATAAAATAATTGTTGAATATTCATGATCTTTTGGTTTTCAATGGGGCATCCTGTAGTTTTATAAACTTTAAAGTTATATTAATATCTTATAAAAAGTCATTTTTATAGATTACATTATCATTAGTTAAATGAATTGTATTTTTATAAAATTATGGACTAAATCCAAGTAATTTTATAAAATATTAGCTGGTATGCCCAGCATTTATTGGATAACATTTAAATGTAATTAATTTATGTATTATCATACAGGTATATTATCCCAAATATAATAAACTTTAAAATCTAGAACATTTTATAAACAAATTTTGATTTTGAAATTTGAAGATTTTAACAAATAACACCATTATTTTTATTTATTTTTAAGAATTTTTTTTAATTTCATTACACCAAATATTAGTGATGTGAAACTTTCATGTTGTTTTCATTCTTTGATTTCCTCTTCCTTGACTTTGCTGGCAAGTTGTCGGCAAAGCCAAGGAAGAGGTCAAAATAGTTCTGAAATCTATTCTGAATTCTTTGTTGAATCCAACTGAAAATATTAGCTCAAATGTAAGTTGATATTTTTAAAATAAAACAAGAATAAAATATAGGGGTCATTTTTTATTTAAACTTCTAAATCAGGGATGTCCAACCTTTTGTCATCCTTGGGCCACATTTGAAGAAAAAAATTCCCTCAGTCTGCACATAAAATATACTAATTCTAATGATAGTTATTAAAGCTGAAAAGTTAGTAAATAATGTATAGTATATGATATCCACCATGACAAATAAGAAAAAATGTCGTCGCATAATAATTTTTCAATTCTTTTCGTTCAGAAATTTTTTAAAATCATTGAGCAGGTCAAAAAGTTTTAACCACTGAAATAAGAAATATTTTAGAAAATGGAAATAAGAAATTAGATAGGTTTTTAATAACAAAAACTTCATTAACTTCCTTATTTTTTTATATATTTTTAGTACAAAAATGAAACAAATTTTTTTTCTTTATTAGTGGGATATTTATGATGTTACAGTGAATTTAAAAAAAAAAAAATAATAACAATATAAAAATCTCAATGTTTTAAGGAAGTTTATGATTTTATGATGGGCCGCATTCATTACAGAGGTGCCCCGAGTTGGACAGTCCTATGCTAAATTAATGTTCAACTAAAAGAAAAGAATTTTAGCAGCATACTAAAATCCTAGTATTTTGTTAGATTTTGCTGGCATATTAAATATTATGTAAATTTACAAAGCATTTTATGCTGGAATATTTTGGAATTTTCCCACATTATAAATTACAATTTTACAATGTGGTTGATATTAATAACTTTATTATTATTATATTAAATAATTTACTATAAAAAACACATTGATAAACTACACTTGTATTGTACATTTTGTCAAACCCAAACATATCCATCCTGATATCTCTGAGCAAGTTAAATAAAATTTGCAACTTATATATGAAAATTAAAGAATTTTATAGTTAATAAATATATAGTGAATAGTACTGGTTGTCCTCCACTTACAATGGACTTATGTTTTGATAACCCAATTGTAAGTTGAAAATGACCAATAATAGTAATAATTTTAGTAGTAATAATAGACAATGGAATATTGAATCTTTTAAGATGGTATAATTGTCAGGATTTGATCCCAGGTCCTCAAGATTATGAAATAATCTGGTATTAACCCAGTCTCTAAGATATAAAATCATTTGGATTATAATTACTTTACTACATTTTTAATAAAACACAAAAAGAATTTCCAGTCTATATGCTATGAAACTAGCCAAGTTTGAAATAACATAAGGGCTACTGTAAGATCAGAATATCAAAAGTCGAGGACAACCTGTAATATTTTCTTTCTTATTTGGAAAACAGGATTTGCTATGATGCAATCACTATATGTTAGCTTTCCTTGGTCAGATGCAATAAAATTTTCTTCTGTGTTTTGATTTTCTTTATTTTAATTTTAATAATTTTATGCTATAATGTATTTGAAAAATATTATATCATCATATAAATACATATAAATAGTAATTTTAATAAAAGTACAAGTAAAACTTAATAAATTATAATGCAGTTTTTACTAACTTCCTGAAGGCTTATAAGATCAACATGTTTTCTAACAAAACATTTAAGTTTTGTTAGAAAACTTAAATGTTTCATAAAAACAGCATTATTATGGCAGTTAAAAACTGCCATAATAATGCTGTTTCATAATAACATTATGAATAATGTTATTAATAATCCTGACTAATCTGCCTTAATTAATCCCTTGATTTATAATGGATTTTTAATGATTTTGAAATAATTTAAACTAATTTTAGCACCATCTTGTAATTAGAATAATTATTATTTTATTAAATCAATGAGTGGCGCCATCTATTACTTAATAATTAAATTAGAATTTTTAACTAAATTATCTGAAGAAAAAAATTCGCCTCGGCCAGGGATCGAACCGGGGACCTTTGGGTTAACGTCCCAATGTCATAACCGCTAGACCACTGAGGCCAACGAGCGGATTAAATCTCCAGACAGTTATATTAATTTAGAGATAATTTTTTTGATTAACGGTATCGGACTCTGCCGATAAATTCGTTGGCCTCGGTGGTCTAGCGGTTATGACGATGGGACGTTAGCCCAAAAGTCCCCAGTTTGATCCCGGGCCGAGGCGGATTTTTTCTTCAGATAATTTAGTTAAAAATTCTAATTTAATTATTAAGTAATAGATGCTGCCATTCATTGATTTAATAAAATAATAATTATTCTAATTACGAGATGGCGCTAAAATTAGGTTAAATTATTTCAAAATCACTAAAATCCGTTATAAATCAAGGGATCAATTAAGGCAGATTAATCAGGATTATTTGAATTAATGTTTCCTTGAGGTTGGTTTAGTATTTAAAGTTATTAATAATGTTTCATAAAAACAGCACTATTATGGCAGTTTGACTCAGAGTTAAAAATCTTTATTAACCGATGTGGACAAAGCATCAGTTAATAAAGAATTTTAAGTCTATTTGATTTAACTACAATAATAGTACTATGCTTGTGATTTAATTTTATTTGAAGCAAGAGAATAGGTAGTTCTGAGATTTATTTGTTTTATGCTTTCTAATTACTTGCATGTTCTCCATTAATAAAATTTAAACTAGTTATTACATTTTTATGTAATTCAAGGGTAATGTACTGTTAAATGATATCTGAAGGTTAAATGATGAATTATCAATATCACTTATCCCTATAGAATCAACCAGGCATTCAGTCTTCTAAGATAATCTCTTAATATATCCTGCATTGCTTATTGGATTTTCATAGCAGTTAGCAGAAAGGATAAATCATTGAAGATGATTGCAATGATACATTATCTGATCTTTTACCTTCAACAATTTTAAAATGGCAGACAATTAAGTTTTGAAGATTTTCCTAATAATTTTTGAATTATTGGGTTGTTTAGAAAGTGATTTCGTTTTTCCCACCACTGGCATTAGTTGTATTTTTACCCACCAACTTCATTCTAAGCCATATTATCATCATAAATTTTGACAGCTGACATTTCAAAGTATATTTATAAAAAATTTTTTGATTCTGTGCAGTTGTTTTTTTTTTTTTTTGGATTATTGGAAAGTTGAAAAATCCAAGATGCTTTAAAGGATTAGTACATATTCCTGTTGAAAATGGAAAATAAAATGGAGATTTTCAGCATGTTTTGCTTTTTTATTACCGAAAAAGTAAGAATGCTGTTCAAGCAAGAAAAAAATTATGTGAAGTGTAGGGAGAAGATGTGTTAACAGAATTCCTGTGCCAAAATTGGTTTGCAAAATTTCATTCTGACAATTTTGATGTTAAAGATGCACACATGTGCTGGAAAGTTAGTTGAAGCTGGTGATGACAAAATAAAGGTATTGGTTAAAGCAAACTGCTGAATAACAACATGAAAAATTGCTATTTCTGGAAAGTCAACTGAAAATGATGATGACAAAATAAAGGTATTGTGTAAAGCAAACTGCTGAATAACAACACAAGGAATTGCTACAAGATTGAATTTTTTTATTTGACCATTCACAACTATTTGAAATGGCTCAATTTTGTTTCAAAGCTCAATATTTGGGTTCCACATGTTCTCAAAAAAATAAAAATAAAAAGAGATTTGTTCCATCTCATTGACATCTGTGATTTGCTGCTCAAACATGAAGAAAATGATCTCTTTCTGAAGCAAATCATAACTGGTGATGAAAAATGAATTGTTTACAACAATGTTGAATGCAAGCGATCATGGAGCAGAAGAGATGAGCCAGCTCAAAGCACTCTGAAAGCTGATATTCAGCAAAAAGTGATGCTCATTATTTGATGTAATTTCAAGGGAATTTTTTTTTTTTGAGCTTCTTCCAGACAATTCCACAATTAATTTGGAAGTATACTACCACCAATTGGATAAACTGAGTGATTCCATCAAACAGAAAAGGCCAGATTTGATTAAAAAAAAAGATATAGTGTTTCACCATGACAATGCCAGACTTCATGCAAGTTTGATGACTTGCCAGAAGCTGTTACAGTTTGGATGGGATGTACTACTACACACACTATATTCGCAAGATCTGGCACCCTCTGATTATTACTTATTTCGGTTTTTACAAAACTCTTTAGATGGCAAAACTTTTGATTTAAATGAGGATGTCAAAAATCACTTTCAATTTTTTGCAAGCAAAGATTAGAAATTCTATGAACATGGAATCATGTTACTACTAGAAAGATGACAAAGTGTATTGCTCCAAAATGGTTACTATAAAATTAAATAAAATATTCATATACTATACAGAAATTGTCATTCATTTTCATGAAAAAACGAAATTACTTTCCGAATAACCCTATAGTAACTAGTACTTACACATTTGCTCGTGGACCAAAAAACTTGGAAAATACTTAACATTGATAATATCTTAGTTGAAGACTATATTCTATATAATGAAAATGCATTAATAGAAATGCTGCTTATTAATAAAGATATTGTGTGCAAAATCACAAGTGAAAATGTAGGCCAAGATGATGATAAAGGTATATTTGAAAAATAAACTAGAGTACTACAGAAGAAAAAAACCAACATTAGCTGAAGCTCATAGTACCATTGGAATCTATTTTGAAAATTCCAACATTTCTCAGAATGAAACTATTTTTGGAAATCTCCACAAAATTGATAATGTAATTATAGATTGGTTGTTAAAGAAATTTAAGCCTACTGTTCAGAAAAAATAACAAACTTCCTAAATTAAAAACTTTCAAATTATTGTGACTTGTTTTATTTGCTATCAAATTAAACCCATCATAAAATACCAAAATTTATGGTCATATTGCATCCTCATAATTTATTAAACACCTCTAGTCATCTTTCTGATAAGTAAGATATAATATACCTATGATAAACCTGCTGTATAACAAACTAAAACTTGTAATTTCTGTGAGTTTGTTATAAAGTGGCTATACTGTATTAGTACACATGGTAATAATTTATTATTGCTAAGAATCAATGATTTTTTACCTGATAAACAAATTAATATAGTATGCAAATATATAGACAATATGAAATCTGATTGCAATTTGACTTTTCTCTAATAGAGCATTATAAAAAAATTTATTTAAAATTAAAATTTCAATATTATATTGCAAAAATAACACTATACAGGAGCTACCCTACTATGATCATTCAGCTTATGATAATCTGATTTTATAATGGCCTTACAATATTCTGAATTTTGCTACTTTCACAGCATAATGGCTAGAAATACAGGGTGTCCGAAAAGTATCTTTACACTTTTAGAAAATCATTAAAAAAAACAAAGATAGATATGCACTTAAGGTTTTTTTTTCCAATAAAGAAAGTATCAAAGTTTTTTTGACAATTCTTACAACATTTCAATATGTGCTCATTTAGTTGAATGCAACACATCGAGTCAGCAAGAGATTTCAAGCAAGGTTCTGAGAAGCATTACAGAATTGACAGTCCCGATGGCCGCTGTAATTCAATTTTTCAACACTACATCATACACAGTTGATCTAGGTATTTGTAATTGATGGTCCACCAAACGAATCGATTTACAAGGACTATGATGAAAAGATTCATGAATTTGTTCAACATCATCAAAGCATCTGCTAGGCTAACCAGATTTCACTTTTGGTAAAACGGCACCTGTTGTCATAAATCTCTTGCGCCATTCATAAATTGTCGGTCTTGAAGGCGGATTTTGATCATATGCAGTCCAAGATTTACATTGTACCTGCGTTGCAGATTTTAATTTGATAAATCACACAACAACTTGCACCATTTCCTGCGATGAAGCCACTTTGAGAAGAGATCTATATTTGGCACCATCAAGGATGCCATATAGTGTCCACTTCATTTAAAAAAAACTTTGATACTTTCTTTATTGAATGCAAAAATGTAAGTGCATATCCTTCTTTGTATCTTTTTAATAATTTTCTAAAAGTGTAACAATACTTTTCGGACACCCTGTACTTTTTCTGTTTTATTAAAAATCTATAATTGGCTGAGGCTACATATTAAAGCAACTGCTTACCACTTAGAAGGATCTAGATTCAATTCTGAATGATTTTTACAAGTAGAAATTGAAATTTTTTTTTCAATTTATGAGATTTTAAATTAATAATAAAATTCATACAAAAAATATAAATTTAATGCTTACTTTACATAAATCTGTATATTGCCTTTTCTGGAAATTAGTTTCAGTCTGTCCAGCACACAATTCTACATATCCTAATACTACTACAAATGCTTTGTTATGGATAGCACTTGTAAAATGCATTAGTAATTGATCCATTGCTGTCTATAAAAACAAACCATAAATTATTGTACAGCAGACTCCCATACAATGCATGGGATACATTCTGCATTATAAGAAATTGCATATTATTTATGGAGTTTAAATAATATGCGATTTAAATAAATACAATAAAAATAATTCCATACTATTTATATTATATTTATAGTTATTTATTTATTTATTTATAAATCAAGTAAGGGTTGCAATTTTTTTGTCACATTATACAAATTCACATCATAGGAAAGCATGTTATACGGGAGTTTACTGAATATAAATAAAAATTAATTCTATTATAATTTAAAAAAACATGGTATTTATCATTTTATTTTATTAAAATAGTTTATTAAAAAAATATATATTTTTATTTTAAATAAATTTTAAAAAAAAAATAATATAATTAAAATTTAAAATAATATTATTTTTAAAATAGTAATTATAGTATATATATTATAGTAAGTATTATAGTATATATTATAGTAAGTATTATATATTATAGTATAGTAAGTTAATTATATTATAGTAAAATTTTGATAATGGAATTAAAAAATCATAAAATTAAAAAACTTAAATTTGGGATAAATAAATATGATGCAGAAAATTAAAAAATTTATTAAACATATACTATACATAAATATACAGGTATCCTTCCTATAACACAATTTAAAAATTGTGGAAACCTTCATATAACATAGTACTTCTATAACATGGTTTCATATAACACAATTTCGCTCTAACACAATTTAAAAATTGTGGAAACCTTCATATAACATAGTACTTCTATAACATGGTTTTTACTTGACATATTTTTAGAAAATTATGTTTACTCTCCTACAACACAAAACATTTTCATAAATTTTTGTAAATCCTTACTAGGGACACAATACACTTAAAATGCAATCACTGGGAAATACTTTGTTAAAATTAGTCATAAATGCAATTTCGCTAGTTTGCTGTGAGAGGACAATATGCAGTCTATTTTCGATTTTTTGATTTGAAATTAAATTAATTTTGTAATTGGATTAATTTTCAACCACTGAATATTTTGATCCAAGAACTGAAAATTCCAAACATTCAGTTCTTGGATAAAAAGTAAGTTTTTATTCTTCAATAGAGGAATGTAGAATAGAAAAAAATTTTTTATTCATAAATTTTTTTTGAGTTAAGGAACAATTGTTTTGTAGTGGATTAGATTACAGATTTTTGTAAAAAGAGCAGAAGATACACAAACTTTAAATGCAGAAAACAGTTCAGAAAGTGAAGTTGATATTGTTAAAAAGAAAAAACGTTATCATTTTTAATGAACAGTAGTAAGAAAGATATAATTATTACATGAATGTTATATAGGCTGCATACTTTTTCTTTCTTTTTGTTTTACGTATATTGTTTTTTAGGGTTTAACATATATATTTTTCTTTCTTTATGTTTTGTGTTATTAATATTCTTAATAAAAATTAAGTTTCTTATCAAATCAAAGAAGATTGATTTGATAAGAAACTTGGAATCAAAGAAAATTATTTGTTTTTAATTGGTTTTAGAACGTATCTCTCCTTTTTGTATTGGCTCCAGGTCTCATATAATACAGTTTCACACAACATGGTGTATTTTAGGAAACTATCTATCATATTATAGAAGGGATACCTGTATGTCATTCAGAAAATATAATGCAAATATAAGGCTATATAAATCAACTTAAAATAACAATAGCATTAAGATATTAGAAAAAAATTTTCATATTTTAATGTTCATTAACATACAACATAAAAAGATATTGAGGAAAACAAAATCAATAAAAATGTTCTTTATCACACTTATATGTTAATTACTATGCAATATATTAGAAATCAAAATCAAAAGCAAATATGAGTATGGTTCAAAGTTAGTGTGGATTCAGGGTATAGACCAGGGGTGGGCAATTATTTTCTGCCGCGGACCGGATAAACAATCTTCAGGATGAAGCGGGCCGTATAAAAATTGAAATTTACCTAAGGCCGAATTTAACTTTATGGTGCCATTTTGTAATTATGTAATGAAATTATTGATGATAACATTAGCTAATCTATTAATAATTAATAATCTTATTTTGACATAACATGACTTATTCATGTTCAAGCAAGATTAATTCTTGCACAAATATATTCCTCTCACCATCACACGGGACAAGAATAATAGTTGCGCCTATTTATCTGCCCACATTCTTGTCATTCTTGCTATGGTATGTAATCATTTTTGTGATACTTACACAAAGAATATATTCATATATCATTATTATTTTTAAAATATACTTTTCTTGTATTATTTTCTTAACTTTTGTTTGTATGCAAAGAGTTCAAAAGCATCCGTAAAAACTATTTTTTTTCATTAGAAATATTAGAAAATAATCCATTCTACGAATTAATAAATTCAGATAATTTTCTTTAAAAACATAAGTATTTTATCAAACTGATTGATTGTTAACAATCTATTACATCAGAATGTTACAAATTAATTACATAGATACCTATGTAATTAATTTTGTAAAAACAAATTTACAACTTAATGTGAATGGTTCATGATTAATTACATCATCAAACTTTGGAGTAACTCTGTAGTTTATTTGTACTATCCGTCCAGCCATCGATGCAAGTATGCATGCACTAACTGAATGAGCCAAGTGACAAAATAGGAATGAGAGCTTTGCACATGGATGTTTTCAAATGCAAGATAACTGAAGTTAAATGGAAGTTTATAGTAATGTCGAATGCTAAAATGATTAGTTTTGACATTGGAAATAGTATATTTAACAGAACTTAACATAATATTAATTCAATAATTTTTATCTAATAAAATATAATCATTATACCAACTGCGACTCTCCTTTTCGCATTTGGATTCATTCACCTTAGCTAGGCACGGCTTTCATGGACGGACAATACACTAGCGAGAGTGTCCCTTATTTTATGCTACAGAGTATCCATTATTTTATTTTTTCTTTTCGAGTAGAATTTTACAAATGTCAGCCTTAAAACTGTAATGTGTTCTACTTTATTTGGCGGGCTATATAAGATACCTTCACAGGCCAGATCTGGCCTGTGGGCCGCTTTTTGCCCACCCCTGGTATAGACAGTGGGGTACATGTCCATTGTCATTTTTAGAAAAAATTCTAATCATTTAAATTTCCTTAAGCTACAAAAGTTTTTCAATGTTAACATAAGATGTCGTATTTTTTTGCATTACGGCTTAAATTATTTTTTATTGACTACAGGTTGGCAACCTGATGATGCAACTGCCATTTTAGTTCAAAAGCATTTCATAATTTGGTTGTACATATTTATTTCAAAGTAAAATTTACAGTTAAGGCAGGTTTACACTAAGTGCAAGCATTAATGTTTGCATGTGCTTTCATTATAGCTCCATCCTTTTTGCACTATGTGGCTGTTCGTATCTAATATTAATGAGTTACAAAATGAACACTGAGATCTGAAGCATGTGTACCATGAGACATCAACTATGTACATTAGACATATGCACTTTCAATTCCTCCATTTTCTTTCAACAGAGTATAGATGCATCATGGGAAGAAGATGAAATGCCAACTAAATATTTTAAGAAAAAAAATCGGCACTGTTCTTTGGGGTCTGATGATGATATATTTTGCAGTCCACATTTCTATGCCATACAAAACATTTGCAGTGTTAATGCTTGTGCTTGATGTAAATCTGACTTTAGGATAAAAGATGAGCAGTGAAGCAGCCTATTCTTATGACAATTTTTAAAAAGTTTAAAAATAATGAAAACAGTGTTGATAAAAATATTGAGTCTGAAAGCAGAGTGATAATGTGGTGAATATAAGAACTTCAATGAAGAGTTCATCTTCAAATAAACTTCAATATGCTAAAGATATTGACTATTATATTGATTTTTGGCAGAAATTAATTGATGAACAATGTTATAATGTACTGCATGATCCAAACAGATATTACAAATTTCCTTCTGTTGCCCAGGAAACAATAATGGATCATTAAAATTGCACTAGATAAAAGAATTTCCTTGGGTATTTTATATCATATATTTGATAGTTGTTTTTTCAAAATTTGTATATTATTTGGAGGAGATGATGGAGATCATAATTGTGGGAAGCTAGGAAAACTTGTAAGAGAATCTTTATCATCATAGAAAATGCCAAAAATGATTTCAGAATTCATGACAAAAATGAATGCCATAAGAACAACATAGTGCAGTCTCGGCATTTTACTGACATCATGAATGGTAAAATATTAACTACTGAAGTAATAGTAGAGAGTGATAATTAAACATAGAACAGAAAGCAATATACAAAAATTAATACTGATCATTTAAGACTATAATATTTCGTGGAATGCAAATTATCATTTTGAGAGATCATAAATATGATGAGTCCATTTTTGTAGATGAGAATGATGATAAATTGAAAATGAAAAAAATTTCAAGCCATTATTAAGATTTTTGTGTCAATGCGAGTGAAAATATCTTTGAAAACAATTTGCAGACTGGTGTAAGATATACTTTTATTAGCAAAAACAACTAAAAATGAATTAACTAACTGCTGTGGAGAAATTATTCAAAGTGAAATTGTTGATAAATATAAAATTTCAAAGTTTTGTAGCATTTTAGCTGACAAACAACTGCAAAGTTTTGTAGCATTTTAGCTGCATTTCTGAACAGCTTTCATTCTGCATTTGGTACTTCAACACAGAAATATGAAATATAGAAGAAATTATCTTGAATTTACAAAAGTTATATAATTTTCAAAAGTTATACAAAAAATAGATCCTTTGGGATAAATATATTGCATTCCATCACTCAGAAGAGTTTACTTTATCCTGGTGTACAAAGGTCAACAATACTAATAATAATCATTCTACTGTAGGAAAATATTTATGACCATTTGAAAAAGGAAACATTGCCTGTTTTTCCTAATTAAAATAAAAACAGGCAATGTTTTCTATTTTTTAGAGCATTATTTAAATTTTTATTTCAAAAACTCTGCTAAATTATGAACTAAACATTTATTTCAATATATGAAATAAATGTTTATCCTTATTTTTTAGACTTAACTGTGTTCATTTAAATTTATGCAAAAAATAAATTTTTTTTTATTAAACAAGAAATATTTATTGGGAGATATGTTATTATAGATTGTGACAATTAAAATAAAGAAAAAAGATTAAAAAGTGCAAACTCCTTGTTTCCCTTTGAACAATCTCATTTGCAAAGTGCACAACTCCTATCATATTAACTAAATTTAACCTGGGAATATAAAAGTAATCATATATCTTAAAAGTTATTGTATCTTATCAGCCATAACTCAGCAGAATATCTACTAATTAATTCTTTGTCAGTAATAAATATATTTCTAATAACAATATTTCATAAATAATTACAGAAACAAATTTGCTATACATATATTTTTAGAAATTAATCAAATCGAGTTCTGTATGAAAATGTGCAAATTTGAGCAAAAACAAGATATTAAAAAATGATTCTTTAATATTAATTTATTAAAATTAAGTTAAAAATACCTGTGTTTTCCCCAAAAGTTTATAAGCAGCTTGAAGTTTTTCATAATATGTTTTATCAAATTGACAACATACTTTAGATAAAGCAACATCTAACTGTTCTTCTGTCATTACTAGTGTGTCTTTTAGTTTTGAGCTTAGATCACTATAATATATTTTAAAATGTTAGAAATAATATTTAAAGAATTAATTAAGAAATTATATATCAATAGAAAATTATTATGTTTTTGTCTTATAAATAAAATTAAGATTATTCTCTTTACTATTAGCTTTTTCTATTTAAATAAAAGACGTATCGTAAGCTGCGTCTCTGACTTACAACAGTCTGAGTTACAATGATCCATACTTATGTCAGTGATTATTAATGACAAAAATTAAGTTGAAAATGAACTTACCAAATACATTTATAATGTTTAAATGTACTTGCAGCTTTCTGACATTCTAGACATAATTGTATTGCACCAGGATAATCTTCTTCCTATTAAAAAAATATAAAACTAAAATTGATTGTAATATATTCATTTTAATTTTGGTCTAAATTTATTTATAAAAATGTATATAATTAATCCATTATTCATTATAAGTTTATAAGTTTATATATAATTAAGTTTATATACAATAGCACTTTTGGACAGTGATTCTCTTCAAATCATAAACATATAATTAAATTTGAAATATAGTTCCATTAAGTGGTTGTTCACGGCTATTATGGTCTTGCTATTATTAAAGAGCTCATTGCACTATAAAAAAATATGAGGATTTAACTATAAAGAAGAAAACTTAATTTTAGTCCTGAAAAATGATTACTGATCTTGTATCTTTGCTAAAAAATAACATTAATGATTTTATTTATGTGAAATTATTATTCCAGAAATTTAACAATATTGAAGATGAAGCTTCAAAGAAATTCTGCTAACAGGAAATTTATTGTTTCCTTTGCATATTTTCCTCATGATACAGAATAAAGATGAAGTTCCAAAGATGTCACTTTAGTGCATCTGGAACCAACTGGCAGTTGATTCCAATTCTCATCATGTATTTTGAGGAAGCAAGACCTTTAATGCATCTGGAACCAACTGGCAGTTGATTCCAATTCTCATCATGTATTTTGAGGAAGCAAGAATATCAATCAATGATACAAGTACGCACAAGCATTTAATCTTATTATTTTAGATAAGTTCAACAAATCTACTTTTATTGTTAAAAACAGAAGGAAGATCACTATTCTAATATTAGATATTCATAACTTTTTTGATGTAACTGAGGGTTTATATTTATACCTACTATAGAGACTTTTACTAAAGAAAATTTTTGCAGTGTAAAAAGTTTTTGCAAAATAAAACAGAATAAATATTTTTGCAGTATATTATATAGAGTAAAAGATGCATGATATCAATTAGCGAAAATATGGGAATTTTTTATTATTTTTGTTTTTGAATGATTTTTCATGTTCATTCTAAAAACATCTTTATATGGCATATAAGAGAATATTTCTGATCTGAAATTACCAGATTTAAAAATATTCATGGTCATTACAGCATATGTACCAAACATTATCTGACTAAAGATAATTATACTAATATCAAATGACAACTATAATTACTTACTTCTAATAATTCACCTAATCGAACATCAGTTTCTTGCTGTAATATTAAAATAATAATAATAGAATATTTTATAAAAATGAAGTTACTTGAATTAGTTACTTTATAAAATTATAAATTAAAATTTTATCATTTTTTCAGAAAATAATTATGATATCCTGTAGTTCTTAAAAAGTCAAAAATTTTCAGTATAGAAAGTATTTCATATGCAGTAGGAAAGTAAAACTTTCCTACTGCATACTTTCTACTAAAATAAGAGATAGCTTTTTCACAATTAATAAATAAAAAGTATATAGATTTGATTATCAACAGACAAACATCCAATGGATGCTTATGTATCTGTATCTGTATGCAGTACAAGTGTAAAATTAATGTAATTTAAAGTAATTTAATCAATAGACATCCTACATAAATGTCTTGCAAGGTCACAATCTCAAGAACTTTTATTATTTGCTCCAATTTCTGATTAATTTAAATGATCTGAAGATTCAAATCAAATCTTAACTCTCATTGATAACAATTGGATGCTTCCTTCTACAGCAGAATATCAATTAACTGAAATTCCTAATTATCCAAGACAAATTGTTGTTCATTTTGTGATTTTGATTTTTTTTTAATTTTGTAATAAAACATTTGTAAATAAAATGTGTTTTAAATTATACAATAAAACACTATAAAAATTAAAATGTTATTACAAAGATTAAAAAATTGACACAAAAATTTGCTTTTAAATTATACAGGAATACCCCAGAGTTACATCACCTTCGGTTCCAGACGGGTGCTGTAGGAAAAAATGTCCGTAAATCAAAGCATTCCATTTTTTCACTTATCAATGTATTTATATGCAATGTCAGTTATGTAATAATCATTTATTAGTTTCTTTATCCATAGCTGACATAAAGAAACAGTAAAAATTTACAGAAAGTGATATACTGTACTTATCCACACGTGCCAACTAATAATTCAAACATGGTGGCAAGAAATATCTAGACGAAGCCCTAAATGGTCAATAATATTGCACAATATTACGAATTGTGCAATATTATTGACCGTCTAGGCTTAGGTAAAGGTATCATTGTCTATCTAAATTAATGTAACTGTCTGAAGAATCAATCTGCTCGTTGGCCTCGGTGGTCTAGCAGTTAGGACGTTGGGACGTTAGCCCAAATCCCGGTTCGATCCCGGGCTGAGGCAGATTTTTTCTTCTTCAGGTAAGTTAATTCAATCCCGGGCCGAGGCGGATTTTTTTTCAGACAAATTAGTTAAAAGGTGGTCTAGCGGTATGACGTTGGGACGTTAGCCCAAAGGTCCCCGGTGGGCTGAGGCAGATTTTTTCTTCAGATAAATTAGTTAAAAATTCTAGTTTGAGCCGAGGCAGATTTTTTCTTCAGATAAATTAATTAAAAATTCGAGTTAGGCCGAGGCATATTTTTTCTTCAGATAAATTAATTAAAAAAAATTCCAGTTACATACAGTTTTTAGAATTCCTTAACAGATACAAATAAAAAGAACAAGAATACAGAATTCTAAAAACTGTATGTAACTGTTTATGTGAACCTGAGGATGGCTCTGCGAGAGCTGAAGACGTTAGTTCTGGAATAAAAAGTTTGAAGTAAATTACTCTGCTGCTTGTCAATGCTTTAAAATATAATAGTATTAGTAGGAGTTAAGCAGTTATACATTAGAGATATACCCCTGGTATATATTAAAAGCTCTATGGATTCATTTGTATCCAGCAGGTGGGAAAGATGGAGTTAACCATTTTCTTTCCAAAAACTTTTTCACTGTTTTCTATATAGTACTGCACATATACAGTATGTACACTATAATGTAAAGTCTGCAATTTTTTAGAAATGTTAAGTTTGGATGCTAAACATAAATATAGTGTATTTTATTAAATTTAATAAATTCAGAGTTCATTTTCATTTCTATTCCACACGAGTTTTCGATAAACCACCAACCCCGATTAGCCGCCATAATCTTCCCCAAACAGATGGTGGCATCTTATTGGGGTTTGACTGTATATTCTACATCTTTATAATACACTCCTCAAAAGTGAAATTGCAACACCAAGAAATAATGCACATAGCATCATGCAAATTTGAGGAGCTATAGTGGTGAGATGGATATGCAAGTGATTAAAAAAACAGACAAATAAAATCATTATAAACCAATTTATTCAGTATCTAATGTGCTCACCTCGGGCAGCTATACAGGTCTCAATCCAGCGAGGCATGCTGTCAATGAGTCCATTGATGGTTGCCTGAGGCAACCTTTGCCAAGCCACATCCACTGCTGTGTGCAGATCATCAATATATATCCTTGAACTTTTTATACTTGTGATATATATACTCATATATACCGGTATATATATAATTTCTAATAAATAGATAATAATATATATCATTTTATACAGGATGTTTCAGAATTGTTGTTAAAATTTTTAAGATAGGCAGAGACAAAAGCTAAATATTTTTCAATAATTCAAAATGAAATACTTCTTACTTTAAATATTGAATAAAAGTAAACAATAAGTAAGAAAAATCATTTATCTTACTTATTTTGGATTATTGTTTTACTTTTATTCAATTTTTCAATAAGCATTCCATGCATTCTATTATAACATTCAAAATTAGAATTACAAACTGTTAAAGATTTAAGTTTCAGCATGATGATGCAGTACAAACTTCAGCTATATAGGTATGTAACATATGACAATAGTATATAACAATAGTAATAGACAATAGTATATGACAATAGTAATATTTAGTGATAGATGAATTGGAAAGAGAGAAATAATTTCTTGGCTTATGCAACCACACAATCTAAAATTATTGGATTTATGCTAGATACCTTAAAAAAGCATGGTGTTCACAAAAACTAGAAGGATATCCTAACTCAGTAATATTAGTAATATTAAAAAGCATTCCTTGATAAACTGTTACAAGAAACTCCAGAACAAAATAACATAATGGCAACTTTGGACTTCCAAAGTCTTTTTCAATGCTTAAAACTACCATCAACCTTTTGATGTTCTACAGATTTTTATTACAAAATGTTCCAGAAGCAGATAAAACAGTAGATATGCTCAGAGATCTTGCCACATGATATGTTACTAATCATACTTCACCTTTAAAGGAATCTTTTTAGGAAGGATCTATTGGGACAAACATGTGGTGTCCCAATAGATAGTCCTATGGCAGGTATCTTGGCTGAAATATTAATTAGAAGTCTAGAAGAAACAGTTTTATCCCAATTTTTTACACAGTGCAAATTATATGCTAGATATGTAGATGACATCTTTATTATTTGAAAGTATGAGGATAGAATCAAGAGCCTGGAACAAGCTTTTACTGATGAGACATACAGCCCAATGCTTAAAACAGAACAGAAAAGTGCAAAAAATGTGCATTTTCTAAATGTAGAAATACAAGCAAAAGAAAATTCTTTTAATACCAAAGTCTACAGGAAAATGTCTAGCAGTCATATAATTATCTTGCATTGGTCAAATGACCCAATCAGATATAAAAGAGCAGCTTTTTATAATTACTTTAAAAGGGCTATATCACCCACTGCAATATAATTCAAGATCAACAAAAAGAAATAAACAGTATTTACAAATGTGGCAAGCAACATAGATATAAAGCAGGTTTTTCGTAAGCAATATGTAGTAAAGTTGTAGAAAATCTTAAAACGAAACATAGATATCATGCAGCAGCAAGAAACCACAACCAGCATACATGCTGACACCAAACAAGACCAATACATAAAAATGCAAAATCTGCATTCAGCATGAACAACTTTAAAAGTATAAGAAATATAATTAAAAAGGGTAACAAGAAAATAGTCCCAATAAGAGCTCCAACTATATTTAATATACTAAGAAATGAAAAGGGTAAAGAAAAGGAAATGACGAAACAAGGGGTCTACAAAGTACCAATTCGCTGGGACATCATCGAACACCCTCCCTACAGCCCGGACCTTGCTCCAAGCAACTTTCAACTCTTTCCTCACTTGAAGGAGCACCTAGGAGACTGACTATTCGCTTCAGATGAGGAGGTGAAACACTTCACGACAACGTGGCTGAACACGCAAGGAACAGGATTTTTACCATAAGGGAATATTCAAACTCATCCCACAAAGCAACAAGTGCCTAAACAGATATGGAGACTATGTTGAAAAATAACCTAATGTATGTACTATCAGTTGGTTGCATTGGTTGTATGAAATAAAATGTACACATTTCACTGCAGGCTTTGTAACCTTACTTTTTGATCACCTCATTGTTTGAGGATATTTTGTTAGTAATCCTGTCAATAGTTGCAGTCTGAGAAGGAAAAATTTTAACATTTATAAAAAACTAGTTACAGTTTGAATATTCAGTTTTCATTATAAATATCTACTAAAAATTTTGTTGTTTATTGTTTTTTAGATTTATATTTTTAATTTTTCAGCAAATTATTTGTAGAATTCCTACTGTTTGCTTTAAAACAGTATTAAGAAATTATTTAATACATTTTCTTTTCCTTTCTTTGATGTTTACCCTTGGCTTTTTATCAATTTGAAATTAGGATAAATTCACAGTTCTAATACATTTTTAATTCGGCACAATGGTAATTTATTAATTAGTAAATTTTCAGTACCAATTATGAAAACAACAATAAATTAAATTAATTAGAAATTTATTGTTGTTAACTGATTAATGCTAATTAAATTTAAGTCCAATCTAAATAATAATAAATTTATAATATATATTTTATATTATAAATTTATTATT
>AYEL01086737.1:0-14083 GCA_000484575.1 Olivierus martensii
TTTGTAGAATTTGTGTTATAAAAAATTAAATACAGTGAAATTAATCAGATAATTCAGATAAAATTATTAGTTATCAAGATTTTTAATTAATACAAGAGACTTATCAGCTGCTCTGTTGTGATTAAAAGATATTCCTATTTAATGATTTGCAATTCAAGATAATTTTTGAAATTTTATTGAGAGGTGTTACATTAAAATTGATTTTTCTCATCAAAATAATAATTGCATAACATTTGATTATTAATAAAATATTATAAACATAAAATTATTTTACATACAAGTAATATTATTATACATACTTTATTGTTCTATCCCAAAGTTGGCTAGATATGGATTGCAAGTTTTCAAGATTAATTTCATTAATATTTTTTTTCTTTAAATAACAATAAGCCATTAGAGCAGCATGACAACATTTCAAAAGCCATTGTTTAATTTCCAATCTAATAATAAAATATTGATTAATAAAAAATTTTCACAATTTCTATTAAAAATTTTATTAAATTCTATACTTACTGTTTACAGGATAATTGAATCTGAAGTAATAATTCAAGCAAATTAATCAATTCTTCAGAATTCATTGTTTGAGGATATTTTGTTAGTAATCCTGTCAATAGTTGAAGTCTGAGAAGGAAAATGAGTTAAAATTCTAGTTTAATAATTAATTATCTGAAATAAAAATGTGATCAAACATAGGGACTTCAAAGTAATACTTTAACATTGTTAAAATTTTATAACTGATGAGAACAAACTATTGCCAAAAATGTTACTATTAACTTGATTTGTAAAAGAGTTTTTAAAAATAAATTTATTTCCTACTGAAGTGCATGTGAAATTTATTATTATATAGTAATAGCAGAGGAAAAGTTTATAATGTACAAAAATGTAAGTTATATGTTAAACTAAAATCTATTCAACATTTTATATTGATTATATTTTATTAAAAATAATAAAAATCTGGCCAAATAAATCCAATGATGTTAATATGAATTAAACTGTAAGTAATTATTAATTTCAGCTAAAGTGACTCTATCTAGAAGTTAAAATTCTAGTTTAATAATTATCTGAAATAAAAATGTGATCAAACATAGGGACTTCAAAGTAATACTTTAACATTATATCATTTCAACTATAAGAATCAAAAGTTTTTATTTCAGATAATGTATATATATATAAAATATAATTTGATAATTATGCAAATATTTGAATACTGTTTAATATATTTCTATCTTATTTTATACAACTGCTCCTCAACTTATAAACATTCATATTTATGACCATTTCATTTTCAAATTTCACAAGATTTTTAAAAATTTTCAAGAATTTTAAACTTTATGATAGAAAGTGGTAGCAACTGATATAATGCAAAATCACATAGTTAACATATTATGATAATATTTCAAGATGGCAGTGATTATTTCAAAACCTTTGCTTAACAATCAGAATTTTTTTATTCAAATCTATGAATATAAGAAACTTTTAATTGGCCCAATTGTGAAATACACCAAGTTCTGTTTTTACACGATTTTGATTTAACAAGAATTAGAATAAAAATTTCATTCTCTTTTTACATGATTTATTTTGATTTAACATGATCGACCCAAATTGTAAGAAGAAAAAATTTTCATATTATATTGAATGCAGCGCTTGCTTTGCATTATTCATTTCCATGTTGTTTTTGATTCCAATTAGAAAAGAAATTTCTGAGGAATTCCCCTAATTATATGTATAACTTCAGTGGGGAATTTGTTTTGTCAGCATTTTGAGTTTGGTGTTTAAAGTGAAAAGTAACTGTTTGATATTTAATAGTATAAAAAATTTGACAAAGTTAAAATCAAAATCTTGTTATGTGTAACTCATATTATTTTGCATAATTTTTATGTTTATGAATAAGTAACATGTTATTTTTGATAGTTTTACATTAGTGCCATATGAACAAAAATAGTATCGATTGATTGAAAGACGACAAAAAGTAGAGAAAACGTTTTAAAAGGACTGCACTTCTATCTGGTGCAGACTTCAAAAAAATGAATGATAAAATTATAGCATTTCTTCACATGCAGTACTTAAACTAATGCGTGCCACCATTTTGAAAACCTTTCTTGAAAATCGATATAGTTTTGGAATGAATCTTTCATACAACAGAATTGTTGATTGGTATTTTAATAATCAATTGGAGGATGGCAGATCTTTAATACTCTAATGTATAATTTCTTTGGAATGAATCTTTAACACAATGGAATTGTCAATTCACACTTTTAATCATCAGTTGGCAGGAAAGCAAATCTCCAATTTTCAATAATTTCACCTTTTGGAAAAAATCGTACATTAAAGAATTAAAGATAAGCCTCCCACAGACTGATGATTAAAACACGAATCAGTAATTCTATTCTGTTAAAGATTCATTCCAAAAACTACTATCCTAGATTTCAAAATTGTGGTATGTACTAGTTTAGATACTCTGTGTGGAGAAATATAATTTCATTGTTCATTTTCTCAAAGCCTGCACCAGATAAAAATGCATCCTTTTGTAAAGTTTTCTCTACTCTTCATCTCTTTCTATTTATACTATTTTCATTCATATGGTGCTAATATAAAATTGTACTTTATTTTTCTTTTTAAATGATAATTCACTTTACATAATACTTTTCTTATATACATGTGTAATCTTTATGATATAAAAATGCAAGAATGTAAAAATAAGAAGATTCTAACATGATTTTTATATAGTTTATTGTATTATTTTTGATGATTTTTTAGGTCTGGAACCAATCTTTTATTTTCCCATAGATACAGTATATTTTTTTTACATGCATTTTTCAGCAATATATCTATCATGTAAAAACAGAATTAAATGTATATTACAAGATACAGTATATAAAGTTATTTCAGTATTTTTGAAAGTCAAATAAAAGCAGTATCTGAATTACAAACAAAACTTTGTATGAATTAAGTTTGTAACTTGAGAATACTTATATTATTTTTATAGGTTATGCCACACTTGTCCAAATGTCACTTGCTTGTTCCCATTTTCTTGAATCCTATTTGCTCGGTTCTCAATTGCCTGAATCCAAATACTATATAAGTGTATTGAAACAAATTTTTCTAATTTTTTCTTTCAATTTTTGATTTTAATTGTTAATCTTAATAATAATACATTGAGCATTATTATTAAGATTAATTAAATTAAACACAGTTTGCAAATTTAGTTAATAAAATATGAATCATATAAATGATCAAAATATTACAAACAAATGCTCTTAAAAATTTATATAATATAATTTTTTATCAATTTCAAGTTTTAATTTTCACGTAATTATCTCTTAAAATTCATTATTTTCAAATAGTGATATTCCATGGATATGTCAATAGTTATATATTTATTAAACTATATATTTAAATATTTGTAAATACTATATAAAAATTTAAAAAAATCAATAAAATTTAATATTGTAATAATATTGAAAAAACATTCAAGATAAGTGTTTATTAATATGAAACTATCATAGAAATAATTAACTTTATTGAAGATAGTTGATTCAATTGGACTACATTATGTCCTTTGAGCCAGACTCCAGTTTGAAAAAAGTAGTTATTTTAATTCATGCATTACAAGAATGAAACAATTCTCACAATTCATATAATATTTGCAATTATGAGAAAAAATATATATTAATGTATTTAAATATTTTTCTTAAGTAATTTTAATCAAGATATTGACAAAATAATGTAAAATAATTGTATTCAAATATTAACAGTAATTTTGTGAGGTTTGGGAGACTCCTAAACAGCACTCCCTTGGTTTCAGACAAATTATAATTGTAAAAATATTTTGGAATTTGTTTTATAGAATTTTAGGATAAAATTTATCATATCTGAGAGAAAGAGAAGACTCAATAATAAAAACATCTGCAAATACCGCCAACCAGGAACTTCTTTGTAGAAAACTTTCTCGTCTCCATATGGAAAAGGAAATACTAAAGTTCCATTTTAAGACAAATAAATGCTAGCAGTTCCTTATTATGTGGCTTCTGGTTGATGTGGCAACCAGATCAGAGAAGAGAATTGTAGACATAAGAAAAGGATTAACAAAAATCCATGTGAAAAGTTATGGATGAAATCATAATCTGTCCTGCCAGGCAGTATCCCAATGAAGATAAACAAGATGGAATTGTATTTGTGCATATAATTTAATTGTTGACTGAAAAGTTCAAATAATGAACAAACCATTAACCTGGCTGTGGTGTCGTGTTTTCCAGATAGTATCAGGTTTCATATGAGCTGTCAGAAACAGTTTTTATTAAAAAAGTTTTGCTAATTTTTAATCTACATCTTCCAATTGAAGTTAAAGTTTTTATTTCTGACAAGTCTTTACTTTATAATGCAAAAAAAATTATTTTTCTATGTTATGTTGCTATTTTTTAATAAATTATTATGTAATTGAATAATGCTCAATGTTGAATCCTTATCAAAATTATGTAAATAAACAAAAAGATCACATTTTAGACAGTCCTATATCTTTTCCTGACGTCAAAACAAATGCGGTTCCTGTTTCATTTGTAAACAGAAGGGTGGCTTTTGTAAGTTGAGGTAGTTCAAGGTTATTTGGAGGTGGTGCATCAGTGGGGGGAGCTTGCGAACAAGGGCAATAAATATGACCTCCAGAAGCATTCTCCAATTTTGATGGCTATTAATCATATATTATTTAAATTTAACCTCATGTTCTAATTTTATCATGTTCTCTGATATGATTTTATGCATATTTTGTAAACATTTCCAACCAAAAAGAAATTTTTTTGTTTTATGAATTTTTTTTTATCAAATGTATAATATGCAAATATGAGGATAAACAGATTCAAAAATTCATTTTTTCATTACTATTAATGATAACAAAATAATTTGTTTTTTCTTAAACAGAAAGATTGAGAGTATATTAAACACTATATATTTCCGTATTGGGTCAGAATTTGTGATGTGTGCATATGTCATTTCTGACTAGAACTAAACAATGATTTCTTCAAGTATTATTTATTAATTTAACTTCTAATATTCACTTTTTAATTTATAATTAAACACTAAACAATTTCAATTAGAAATTTTATGAAATCTTTAATAAATTTATTATTATAATTAAAAGTGATATATAGCTGCATGCAGTAATGTTAAATCATTATTCAAAATTTAATAAAGAACTTTAAATAAAAATCTGGAGTCAGATAAATAATATATTAAATTAATAAAAATAAGGAAAAGTTATATTTATTCAGAAAAACTTTTATCTAATCACAGATTTATTAGCTTTTTTACATGCGTCAAACATGACACAAATCAAGTGATGGTCATGCCATGAAATAGTGAACTAATTTTAGAAATTATTAATTATTGTAATCTACCTAATGGAATTCAAAACAGATTTCTTGGTTGGGCTATCAGTCCGATTATTTTTTTATGGCTGAAATTAATGCTTTGCAACATGTAATGAATGCATTGTGAAGAACCTAGCAATTTAGAAATATTCTAATTTTTTCAAATTTAAAAAAAAAATATATATTTCGATACTCTCCCGAGAGTAGCTGCGTGCGACTCACAGTCTGACATGAAACCCCTGCTGGGTTAAGAGAGTTTCAAGATTGGTCCAAATATTTCGATACACTCCCGAGAGTAGCTGTGTGCGACTCACAGTCTGACATGAAACCCCTGCTGGGTTAAGAGAGTTTCAAGATTGGTCTCCTGAGAGGTTCCAGCATTTGATGGTTATATGATAGAAGAATTGATAATAAGATTAACACAGTAGAAATAAGTGACGATGTAGAAGAAGAATGGAAGATTCTATGAGATGTCCTAAAGAATTTGGCCTCAGAATGCTTGAGAAAGAAGACAAAGGGAAAAGAAAAAAAGGAATTAGAAAATGGGATGATGAAAGTGCACAAATTATAAAAAAACAAAAGAGAAGCCTTTAAGAAATACCTTTCAGCAAGAAATAAAGAAGATTATATTGATTATAGAAAGAAAAGAACAATAACAACAAAAAGCAATACAAAGAAACTTTAGGATCAACTGCTTAAACTTAAATACTTAATTACAATCAAACTAGCACTTTTTGCAGTAAAGAAATATTTATTAACACAAAACTGCAAACGTTTTTGGTTTTTTAAACCATCATTAGGCACATTCTAATCTTAACAGATTCGAATCAGAAGAGTTACATCACAGTTTTGTGTTAATAAATATTTCTTTACTGCAAAAAGTGCTAGTTTGATTGTAATTAAAAAGCAATACAACATGAACATAGAGAATATTGTTTTGTTTGAGCTAGAAAGAGATATCACTAGACCTCAATCTAAAATGTATAAAATTTTAAATAATTTAAATAGAAACATTAAGGATAGTGTGAAAATTTCAGCAATTGATATTGATACCTGGCTAAATTTTTTTCAGGACTTTTGGATCCAAAAAAATACTATAAATAATCCATTAACCTATGATAATATTAAAAACAATAAGATGCAAATAACACTTTGGCACATTTTCCAAATTATTAACACTTTTAAAAATAATAGAGCTCTGGTTGACGATAGTATTAATGTTGAATTTTTTAAATTTTCAAGTAATTCTTTTGAGACATTTTCTAAATTTCTTAAATAGAAATTTGATAGATAAAATTAGTTGGCAAAAAGCAATAGTTATCCTTCTTCATAAAAAAGAAAATATCAATGATTGCAATAATTATAGGAGAATAAGATTATTAAATGTAGATTATAAAATTTATAGCAAAATAATTAAAAATAAATTAAATGATTTCTATGAAGATTAATTGGGTGAAGAAGAACAATGTTTTTTGCTGCAGTTGTTCCTGTGCTGATGGATACTTCATTCTTAAATTGTTAATTGAAAAGCATAAAGAACACAATATTGAAACTCATCTTGCTTTTATTAATTACATTAAAGCATTTGATAAAGTAAATATAAATAAATTATTAGATATATTAAAAAATGATGGCACCTCTAATAATTTATTAAAGGCAATAGATAATATCTATAGTAATAACCAAATTGCAATTAGAGCCAATATGAAATTATCAGAATAGAAAAATACAAATCAAGGAATCGGACAAGGATGTCTTCTTTCACCTCTCGTTCAACATATACATTAATGCCATTATAAGATGGAGACTAACAATCCATTAAAGTATCAAGATTGGAAGAATTGATTTAGACACACTTCTTTATGCAGATGATCAGGTTCTTTTTACCTCCACAGAAAGAAATTTACAATTTTTAATGATCATCTCCACCTGATTTCAAAAGAATTTGAAATGGAAATTTCAACAGATAAAACAAAAGTTATGGCTTTTATTGGTGATAACCTCCATCAGGAGCAAAATTTGTATTAACAATCATATTTTTGAACAAGTAAACAATTTCACCTATCTTGGAAAAAATTTATAAAAATAATCACAATGATATATTTTATGCATGTATAGAATATATAATGTTACACAAGAAAAGTTAAAAAATGGTTAGATATGCAATCAGTTTAAGAGACTTACAATTTGAATCTCTTAAGAGCAATAAGTGGATTTATGTATGATCCAACTTTGGTAGGAGTTGCAAAAAAAAATGAAAAAAAAAGCAGACATGTATGTAGTCTTTAAGCAACGTCCTACACTGTTCTCATGCATTAGAGATATAAGGACTTTAGATGCCCTGATATGAAATCATGTATTTATATAGTATTGGCATAAAACAAAAATACTAACCAGAGAGAGGAATATGTGGGTAAAATATGTGCAAAGTCGCGAATTTTAACGAAGATCAATAATATTAAATTACAAACTAAACCTAACGGTTCTAACAACTCTGCAATCCAGAGTTCGGCCTGAGCTCAGGTCTTAGCTAAACTGTAACTTAAAATTAATTAACTACAAAACAATTTAACAATAACTATTGTTAACCAGCAAAAGCAAAACCGGAACTTACAACTAAAAGTAACGAATAAGTGTTAGATTGAAACAACAAACGATGTTAGAAACTTATACTAATAATTGGAATAAATTCTCAAACACAGTTAAATAACAAAAAAATATAAATTTATTAGACTCGAAACAATACAAAAGTGTTAATAAATGCTTTATTGAAACTATAATAAAAACATTTACAAAAGTGTTAATAAATGCTTTATTGAAACTATAATAAACACTTACAAAAGTGTTAATAAATGCTTTATTGAAACTATAATAAAGCTACAATCAATTAATCAACAAAACTGGTTTAATCCAGCTCAAATATCAACAATCAATTATTCACAAAAAAAAGAACCTTAAATACTACTAAACTCTACTACCTCCACCACCAATACAAGCTCAACAATCGTCAATCTTTACAAGAAACTCAAATGTCACTTTGCCAACTTACGTTGATACAACACCTCGTCTGAGTCGTCTGTTGCGTCAGCTTTTATACCGGGTGACTTACAGTCCCGTGCTGCTTCATTTACATACCATATAACAAGTTTAAAGTTATTAGCTTACATAGTAGTCAATTCATGTCATCCTCTTTACAATTTAATTATATACGAACAAAACATCAATAAGAGATCATTCTTACATTCTCGTATTGGACCAGTGGTAAAATTAAATGATGACGTCATTACCTGGAATAGCTCTTTCAGAGGACTGTTCCCGATTCCATATCACATGATTGCTAACGACGACAGAGAAGGTGGAAGTAAGTTAACTCGTAAACTAAAATATAATACGTTAGATGATGATAAAACAACGATAAATAATAAAGTGCATAATAAAATAAAATAGGATAGGTCAGATTAACTTCCTCACATATGTATGTTATTAAGATGGAAATTGATTGAACATGAGAGAGATATAGTGATAGGAAATCTTAATATGGCATTTGCAAAAAGTTTTATAAAGTAGTCTTAGATGTGAAATGGGAAGAATTGCAGATCTGCTTTTTATCTTTTTGATAAAAAACAGATCTGCAATCTTATTGAAGTGTATAAGACATAAGTCATGTGGATACAAAAAAGAAAGGGGGGCAGACAATCATAATACCTTTGAAACTATTCTGTTGTCTTGGTGATAGTGTATCAAAAAAAGAACAGTGATAAGCAATATTGTTGTATAAGTCAATAATAAAGAGCTTTTATGATGATGGCATACTAGTCCTACTAATCATTTCAAGTATTTCATAAAGTAATCATTTCATATTTTTATCAGTGGTCAATGCATCACATGCATCATGATTTTAAAAGTTGTATTCTGTTCTATTTTTTAAATTTGTTGAACTATTCTTTAATTGAATTTGTAGAAAACATTTTTATCTGTTGATGATATTAAAAAAACTCTGTTTACACTATAATCAATACTAATCAGGGGATTAATCATTTCAAATTACAAATTTGAAATGGTTAATCCCCTGATTAGCATTGATTAGAGTGTATTATCTGACTTGAGCCAAGTCTGTCTGCCCAGGTTTGCCAAGAGGGGCCCGTGGCTATATAGATAGCCTGCCTGGGAGTGCTAGTTTTGGCCTCGTCCAATAAGTAAGTCTCCGTAGTAAAATATAAGCTTCCCAAAATGGAATTTTGCCATAGTGACTCGTGTCTAATCGGTTAAGGCATTGGGGCGCTATCCCAAAGATCCCGGTTCGGTCTGGTGCAGTGGCAAAATTTTATTTCGGGAAAATTAATTAAAAAATTATAGTATAATCATTAATTACTAGATGGCGCCACCTTAGTTCTAAATTCTAAATTAATTAATTAATTATTAACTCAATAGATAGTGGTACCATAGACTTTAAATTCAAAAATAATCGTTGAAAATTTAATATAGACTTTGTCCGCTGGGGGAAGTTTGGCTGAGTTGATTTACGTAATTCCGTTTATAAATAAAAAGTGACTTTCTATTAAAAAAGTGCTTGTATTTTAGATATATTTTTTAAAATTAAAATATATATATACCGATTTTTATTTGAAAATCTTAATTTCATAAATTTTGAGTTTAAAAAATGAGATTTTATTTGAATTTTTATATTTCATTTAATAGAATTAATTGAATATATTTCATATTTTATTTCAGGACAGACAATATGATAAATATTGTTGGGTATGTCATAAAGAAGAGTGTGAGCAGAAGTGTTCTTTATGTCCAAGAGTTTATCACATTCAGTGTGTAAATAGACATGAAGTGTCTGAAGAAGATTGGATGTGTCCTGAATGTCTAAATATATCATTATCTGATAAAAAATGTTCATCTTCACCAATATTAGCTATGCTAACAACAGAACAATTTTGCAATTTGCTTAAATATACTTTACACAGAATGAAAATACATGTTGTAAGTAATATATTTAAAAATTAGTTCATAATCTTTGTAGTATAAAATTTTGTATTCAACTAATGAAATATATAATTATTTAGAAATACAAAGAAAATTCTTAATATATCAAATTATAAAATGTATTCATTGAAAATAGATTGCAAGGGCTTTCTTTGCATCTTTCTGCTTTTGCACTACTACAAAACAATCCTTCGGGGTCATCATCCATACTCCTTCAGGGTCATCATCAGGTCTAAGTATTAGATCTGATAATGACCCAAAGGAGGGTTGAAAACATTTGTCAAATAAAGTAATTTCTGCAGTTTTGTACTAGTTTTGAATTTACTGGATTGCAAGGACTTTGATACTTTTGTTATATCTCTTCTTAACACATTGTATACAAGTGAAAAATGTTATGCATCTGCTACTTTGGCTTATTTTTTAATAAATCTATTAATTATATATATATTTAATAAACTTATCTTCAGTTAAATGAAAATGATTTTGGATAATTAACTATATCAATTCCATTTAAGTTAAATAGAAGAAAATGCAATATTTGAAGTACAAAATTTGTAAAAAATATAAATTTTATAAAATATTCTTTTAAATTAATAGAACTATAGCAAATACAGAGTATCTATCTATAAAAATGACAAATTACACATTTATAGTCCTTTCAATTAAAGACTTTTCAAGGTCAAATTTGATGATTGACAAGTCTTTACAGTTAGAGTTAACTATGTAAAATGGATTGCAATAGAGAATTTATTACCATTTTTGATTTGATGTTTGATTTAAAAACATCATAATCAGATTAATTTTTTTTAATCTTTAAAAATGCTAAAATTAATTATAATTTGAAAATTTATTTTAAAAATTTACATTTCTTTAATTTTTTGATGTTTTTATTATATGTTTCATTAATCTTTATTAAATGTTTTAGTCTTAAAAAGGAATATTTGCTTAAATTTTGAAAAGAACTGTTAAAATAGTCCTTAAAAGGACTTTACTATGGCATGGCTAAGCCAAGGAATGTGCATCTCTAACAGGTGTTGACAATTTAACGGGCATGTTTACCATTCCAGATTATCATCTGCTGTTTTTTGCTTCCTTCAGTTGCAATTCTTTTAATTGTCAATGCAAAAACACTAGTAGCGAGTGAAGTTTCATTGAAAATGTCACTTTGCATAGATTTCTGCCTTTCAAAGTACATATATTCGTTTAAAATAACATCTCTAGCTTGACTGTGAAATGTTTTTCCTCACTTAAAAACAATTGTAATATCCACCACTACTGTTAAGTAGTAAAGGACGATGACATCATTTGTTGCATTTATTTAATTTTAGGCTATTAGAGATTTAATTAAATATTTAGTAGCATTAACCATGAAATGTAAAGTATTAATTTAGCAATTTTTAAAAGATAACAAACATTTTAAATTATTAGTGATGGTAAAAAGTAATCTGCTATTGGATGAACGAAACAGAAACCAGTTATTCTATTAGATGAATTGACCTTTGCAGTCGTATAAGCTCTCTGCCATATAAGGCAACTCATCTTTTGTTGAAAAGAGTATAAAATTGTTATTTTTAATTTTAAAATTGCAACCTTCTGCAATAATACAATGAAATTCTGTTATAATAACAGATATAGGACCAGGAAGAATTGCTTGTTATTCATTGTATATAAGGATGTAAAATTGTTGATATATGCAAAATAATTCATATTTATATCTTTTTAGATGTTAATACTCTATTTACTTCAGTTAAATTTTTTATTCTATTTTTGAAACCTTCCAGTATGAAAAGGGAAGATTATGAGAAATTTTAATAAGATATTTAAACCCTATCTATATTTATGATATATTTTCTGCAGAATCATTTCAAATTTTTTTCTATTTTTTTCATTGCAGAATCATTTCAAATTTTTTTCTATTTTCAAATTTTTTTAATATTTACAAAAACCCTGTCATTTCTATCTTAAACAAATTAAAATATGAAAAATATATATTTTCCCAGACACACATTTATAATATGAAATATATAATAGCATTAAATTTCTATTTATATATTTATAATTTTTTAGTGAAGGTAATACTGTACCAATATCTACAAAAATTACAATTGTAATTTTTGTAGATATCGGTACTAGTCTGGACATAAATCTAACTTAAGGCAATAGATATGATTGGCTCAATATCTGTTCTATCTATTATTGCAAATAGTCTGGACATAGATCTAACTTAAGGCAATAGATATGATTGGCTCAATATCTGTTCTATCTATTATTGCAAAACTTTCTTTGTATGTTATAATTTTAGTTTTACTTTTCTGTTTTTTAATTTGTTATTTGAATAATGCTTTAAGTGAAGAATCAAAATAAGAGTAAATTTTTTTCTAATATTCTTTTGACAGTTATTAGTATTAAAAATAAAAATCAGTTGACTTAATTTTCTTTTATGGGAAAATTATGCAAATGTTTTCTTAAAAAAATTAATTTATTTATTTTATGAATTTTGAGAAGAAAATTATAAAAGGGAGACTATTTTACAAATAAATATGGTAATTTTATAAATAAGATAAAAAATGTGATATTCTAACAAAAATATAATAATTATGCATAATTGTAATTTGCCTATTGAATATGCACTTATTTCTGTTTAATTTTGCAATAAAAAAATTACCATAATAATAATAACAGATAATTATATACAAAGTGGAAAGTATATTGCTGCAAAATTTGGATTTTTAATTTAACTTGATTCTGATTTTGTCAATCAAACATCTAATATATAATAAATAAATGAATCTAGAACATTTATAAATTCTGCAGTTATCACATCTAAGATACAGTATCGATATTTAATATATATTTATAATCAATTACCACAAAAATTACTTGATTTATTCTTTATATAGGAATCAATTTTGTTCATTATATCCAATAAATTGCTTGTTATAAGTGAGAAATTTTTTCATATTTTTATTGCACAATAAAAGCACACATATAGATATAATAGAAATTTAATCTGAAAAATAAAGCCTAAATTATATATAAACCAAAGTAATAAGAATTAAAAAATAAATATACATTTATAGCAGAATTTGACAGAGACTATCTACTTATAGGAATGGATACCATCTATGAAGTCAATGACATCTGTAATAAAGTTTTTAAGGCAGATGCCAAAGAAATATAATGTGAGATCCTGGAGACCCCCAAATGGCACTCCCTTGTCTTATAGAAATAATATGAAATTATGTTAAAATTTAAATTAAAAATTAAACGAAAAAAATCTGTTCAAAAATAATAATTAATTAATAAAGACCGATCAAGATAACATTAACAGGGAACTTCGAATAAGTTCGCTAGTTCCTTGTCCATCCATGGGAAAGTTCCTTCTCCAGATGGATGGAAAGAATAAATAATAAATATGAGTTACGTGTAAAAGAAGAAGGGTAGTTTTGGAGAGTCAAAGAGATTAGAAGTCAATAATTTTGAGTAGTTTTGGAGAGTCAAAGAGATTAGAAGTCAATAATTTTGTTATTAAAACAACAACGATGTAAGTTTGAGTGACGAGAAAGCAACTCGTCCTGTCGCGTCGGGGCAGCTGACGGACGCGAGGATCAATGGGTGACGACGACGTGCAGAACTATATTGAGTGTTTTAAAACAACTGGAACTGGACACTTGTAACGGACACTTTGACTATTTGAACTTTTTGTGTTAGCATTCGGATAACTTTCA
>AYEL01086738.1:0-20766 GCA_000484575.1 Olivierus martensii
ATAAATTATAAGTATTATTAAATTATAATACTTTAAATATAATATGTTATACATATAAATATTTTACATTTAATGGGTATTTAATTTCTAATTTCTAATTCTTTTTCATAATTAGCAAATTCACAAATATTTACAGTTACATTTATTAAAAATTAATAAAACTAAAGTTAACTAGTCTGTATTGAATATGTAAAAACTTTAGGTACCATGCTATCAGCTTCTGATTTTTCTTAATGTATTGCCACACTGCAGAAAGCGTAATTATAATAAATATATATATTTATTAATTTGCATTTTGGAGCGTTCTTCATGTAAGAAAATTTTTCCTTATCGACAAAAATATTTAAAAAATTGAATTTTAAAAAATGTGCGAAAGTCGAGGGACGCCTGTATTCTCTTATTGTTTAACATGTGATCTTGTTTCATCATTGATGAAATCGATCTTTTTACTTCCACAGACATATCCAATCTTTATTCAAAAATTAATTTTAATTATAAAACTCTATCAATTAAAAAAATATATATATATAAAATTATTACGGTTCGCTGGATTTCACAAAATAATTTAAAAATAGAGGAGAGATTACGTACAGTATGATACAATATTGTACGTAAAACAAAGGCGAGATAAGTGTTTATACCATCGATATACATGGTTTATACAAATAACAATCATTTATAATTATGACATATTCGAATAGACATAATTATGACATAATTATGATATAGAGCAGGAGTGGGCAACCATTTTTTGTAGGGGGCCGTATAAAAAAATTTATGGTGGGCCACGGGCCTAAACAAAAACAATTGATGATAATAGTATTTATTTAAAAAAGAGAAGGTACAGATATGTAAGTACGCATAGCGTTGGTATTAGATATAATAAAATAATGTGGCCCGCGGGCCAGAGGTTGCCCACCCCTAGAATAGAGTTTTAAAAATGTTTTAATATTGATGAATTTGTGTTTTTTTAAATTTTAATGATAGATAATTATTAATATTGATAAATTTGTGTTTTTTTAAATTTTAATGATAGATAATTAAAGTAATAATTTGCATATCCTAGTCTGATAAATACATAATATTAAGATATACTCAAGGGATATACTGCACACAAAAACAGCATTTTAGATGAGAAATTAAATATAAAAAATAGCTATTGAATGAATACTGTATTATACTGTAATAAATTTCGTTTATAAAATTATACTAAATGAATTTATGAAAAAACACCTGGTTAGAATATTTAATCAAATATACAGTATATATATTTTATACATTTCATAGTTATTTGGAATTTTACATAATATATAAATTTCAGTTTAGCAAAGATAGAAAATTCATGCAGATTTTTATTTGTATTATTTTTCTCAATAGAGTAATTTCAAAACTTTATTAATTAAATACTGCAACTAATATAATTAAAATTTAAACTACGTAATAATAAAATAATTTCATACTATGAATGTTCTGCATTTTTATCCGTTTCATTAAGTTATTTAATGAAACTCAATCAATTCAGTTTGTTTATTTACGATAGAGATACAAACATATCGAATATCCCAAAAAAACCCATTGAAATTTATAAATAAATCAGATGATAATGAAAACCACAATAAAAAATCAATCATTATTTATTATTGAAGAAAATTAACAATTTAAAGCATTTTCAGAGGATAGAAGACTGAAAAAAGACATATTCGCATTAGGATGATTATTTTTTAGTCTAAATTATTTTAATTAGATTTAGTTAAAGTATTCACCGTATATACCGACTTGGTACTAACTGGTTGGCCCATGTTCATCGTACTATTTTCGATAAAAATCGAAAGCGGCACGAAAGGCCATCTGGGCTTTGATCGTAGAAACGAGTGGCCTTCATAACATTTTCGGCAGATCTATGATGATATGAAAAAATCTCGCCTTTGATCGTAGAAACGAGTGGCCTTCATAACATTTTCGGCAGATCTATGATGATATGAAAGACCGTGTGAGTCTCTCAATAAATACAAACCTAATCCTGACCTGATCGCCTGTAGCCATTATATCGTTCTCTGCGAGCCTAATTGTTGGTTGGATTGCCGCGTGGTAAAGCTTTAGCTTACTACCCTGGAGAATCCGGGTTCAAATCCGATCCACCTCTGCAGTTTTTCAGGAGGAGTCTGGGCCCGGCCCGTTGAACCCCATCCTTCAACCATCCGGTTAACCCCATCATGGGTTTTGGCCAGCCTGTGATAGGCTTCGAGCCTAATTGCGGTATGAAAGGCAGTAGATACCGGCTTGGACCTGACTGGTTGGCCCTTTCTATCGTATTATTTTCGGCAGAAATCGAAATCGGTATGAAACACCAAGTGAGCCTCAGCCGTAGATACTGGCTTGGTTCTTGGTTCTTCTCTGTTGGTCCCAGACAGTCGTATCATATTCGGCAGAGCCGAAGGCAGAATGAAAGATTTTTTTTGGATCTCAGCCATAGATATCGGTCTATTCTTGATTCAGGTTGGTCTCGGCCGTAAATACCAGCTTGACTAGTTGGCCGCTTCGGAGATCCGAAAACAGTACATATAGGAATAAAAAATATAAATCAGAAACAGTATGAATTGCCGTATGGATCTCGGACGTAAATACCAGCATAGCGTCGGCCGGATTGGCCACGTGGAAACGCTTCGGCTTTCCACTCTGGAGGGCCCGGGTTCCTTAATAAAAATTAACAATCTTTTCAACTGACCATACTTGGCTTTCTTTAATTTATATAAAAATTAGCCTAAGCATAATCAAATATAAAAAAAGTTTAATTTTATATAATAAAATTATAGCATTTGTTTTATTAATATGCTAGAACAATGTATCTATTATAACTAATTAAAATTTAATTTGTTGCAAAACTCATCATTTTGTTTAATAATCATAATAATCAATCATGTGGATGTAATTACATTTTGATTTGATCAAGTGTTAAGCAGAAAAATAATTGGAAATTTTATTAAAATTTCCAATTATTCTTCTGCTTAACATTTTAACAATTTTTATTACATAAAAATTATATTATTGAGATATTTCATTAAATTTATTAAATTTTTATATTAAATTATTTTTAATATTAAAATTATTAATAATTTTATTTTTTTTTATTTTTTTATTAAAATTTAATTATTTAATAATCAATATATTCTTATATTTATATATCTTAATTTAATATTTTTATATATTACATTATAATTTAATTAAATTTTATATACACATTATATCTTATAATACATTTTGATATTTTTTTGTGAGATGTTTTTAATATAAAATTTAATAAAAAAGTGTAGTAATAAAGAGCAAAGCTTCAGAAGTAGCCTTAAAAATATTTGTTAAAATTTAATAAGTTAAATTATTTATTAATTATTTGATCACTTATCCATTATCAGTTTATTAAATAAAAATTATTTCATCAGTAATACATTATGAATTGATTCATTGTCTTGGTAAAAAAATCAATTATTTTCCGAATTTCAATTGTTTCTTTCAACTTCTTACTCTTAATTCCATTAATACAGATATCCTTTGCTTTACGAATTTTTGATTTAATGGAGGGCATAAATTTATACCACTTTTTTGTCTTGCAATGAAAAATTTTCATTTTTGTGAAAAACTATTTGATTATCAATCAATTATCCACTGTAATTTGCTTAAATCAGTGCTTTTCTTACTTATTTTCTTCACTGATTATATCAGATATATCAAATTTACTATGTATACCATTGTTTTTAAGACAAAATTCACTTTCACTTTAACTAGAAGATCCAGTATCAAATCTGGTGCTTGGCATGTATTGATAATATGGATACCCATAATATATTTACTACAAAACACTACAAAAGGCATATTGGTAAATATTGTTATAAATGAGTTTGATAAGGCCTACTCAAAATTTAATTAGAATATAAATCAATAGTTTTTAGCCAATGTTCTGTGAACTTGTCATACGTGTTCCATGGAATTATGAAATATAGTATTATAAGTCAAGGATTATCTATCAACTTACAATTACTGTATATGTAATGATGATGATATCTGTGAATTCTGTGATTGCTCAAAGCAATTCACATGTGTACAAGTCTGTGGCAATGGTCTGATATAGAAATCATCCTATTTTGTGTATGGTTCTTGTATTTTTATATTTGTTAGATTTATTACAATAAAATGGGATGTAATAATAAATATTGATTGTGGGCTCCCCATAAATTTTCAGTATTTCTGACTTCCAACCACTCTGACTTTTGGATTTGAACCAAATCTGTCATAAGTCAAGGATTATCGTATATGAATATATGTAATTTATAAATTTTAATAAAAGATATGCTAAGAATTGCATGCATTTTTGTTTTATTAATTTTAAGATTGTGTTACTCTGTATGAAGGTTATTGATTTTGATGCTTCACAAAAACTTTTTTATAATTAAGTGTTCCATAACTCAGAAAAAATTAAGAATCACTGATATGGACGAATAAAATTTTCATACTAATTTATTAATTTGCATTACAAAACCATGTTCTATATGAATATTAGCATAAGATTCTAAATATTGTATCATTTAGTAATACTTTAAGAAAACTGATATTAGAACCCAGGAACCAAACACCATTTTACCATAAATATTTAATATTTGTGAATTCAGTATTCACAATGTCTTCCAAGAATGCAATTCTTGCAAATATGGAGAACTTACTGTACTTTTTTCTGAAATTTAATTTTTTATTTTACGTTTTTAAATTGTTTTATTTTTTATTTAAATTATTTATATCTTTAAAATTTGTTAATCAAAATATTAATAATTCTTATAAGTATTATCAGAATGCAAAATTTCAAAAAGCTGTTGTATTAGAAAAAATAATGTTTTTTAATTACATAAATATGTTTTGAATTGGATAAAAAATTTTCTATATCTATTAATAAATGTTTAAAAATAATATATATGAAAAACTGTAGACATCTAAATTTTTAATAACATTTGAGAAAAATGAGAGAAGTAAATCCTAAAAATATATATCCATATTCTTAAAAGGGATATTGCAATGTTAATTAAAATGCCACTTTACTAATAATTATTAAAATTGATATAATATGATTTCTCTGGAAAGGTTTTTTAAATCCGATTTAGTCCTCAAAAACTGTCATCTTGAAATATTGAAGAGAAATTTTTTAATAGTAAAAAACAGTACATTATTTTGTAATAAATAGCATTAATTTTAAATTATTATTTATAGTATATAAATTAAAAAACTGAATATTCTATTTATTTTTTCAGTTCAAGATATAGTATTTCAGTTACAAAGGCTTGTATCTGCTCTTGCTCATTATCATACAGAATGCCATACTATTATGAAAGCAACTAATATTTTTCCAATTGAAGTAGACTTATCAAAAAGTACATTCCATTATTCTGATCCAACTAATAGTACTTATCATGATTTAGAAGAAGAGGATGATGATGATGAATTATTAACAGTTGAAGAAGTAAAAGAAACTGAACCAAATCTTCTCGGGGATTGAAATTTATATATACAGTATATATTTACACAATATTTTTCTTCATTATTAATATACTGGTTGGATTTCTAAAAATAAATAATTTATGTTTGTTTAAGTTTTATAGCTAGTCTTTAAAGATTTCAGAATTTTTATACCTTTCTTTCTAGTCATATTATCTTTAAATTTTATATATACAATATAAATGGTATTTTATAATTTTGTCATCTAGTCAATGCTTTATGTTAAAATCTTTTTAATTATAATCACTCATTCTAAAATAAATCAAATTTATTTTAAATTATATGTAAATTTAAAATAAAAGTCTATAGTATTGCATTATGAAATTATCTTTTGTGGATGATTTAATCTGGTGGTCATTTAATTCTTACAAGTCATTGTAAATAAGTGAATATTTACGACGACTTGTAAACAACAGAGTAATAATAATAGAAAAAGTCATTATAAAAGAACTGTACTAGTTCTCTTATAATGATTATTAAATTTCTATTAAGATGATAATATGCCGGATAAGAGAGTGTTTGTTTTTTACCTAGAACATTAAAACATTTGGATGAATGGTATTGGTTCAGGTTTATAGAATAATTTTTTATCTGATGCACATTTTAAATTTGTATCTATCAGTAACAATGAATTTCACTTTTATTAATTAGCTTAAATGAATAAATGTCTGTTATTAATATTCCAAATATATACTGGTATATAATATAAATTAGAGATTTAGTTGGAGAAATTGTTTACACTTGGTATTCATTTTTTAAAACATGCAATAAAAATGTGTCAAGTTTAAAGATCATGGCTTTGTTATACTGTATCAAAAATTATTTGCAGATTTTCTAAAATTATATTCACATTTTAATATAATTTTTGCATGTGAATCTGATTCTTATTTTCATAATAATATAAATATAAGAATACAGTGGGTGATCGGTTAATGAACATAATCCATTCCAAGACAATGTTCGTTATCCGAATTGTTCGTTAACTGATCATTGATTTATCATAGGTTTTTATGGGAATTTGATTAATTCATTCTGGAGATCCTGATTTACCATAGGTTTTTATGGGAATTTAATTAATTCGTTCTGGAGACCAAGACAATATTCGTTATCCGAATTGTTCGTTAACCGATCATCGATTTACCATAGGTTTTAATGGAAATTTGATTAATTTGTTCCGGAGACCCAAAAAAACATAAATAAAAAATCACTACATTTATTTATATGTAATAACAATAATATATATATATACATAATCTTGCTTATGTAATTTCTTACTACGTTTATTTATATGTAATAACAATAATATATACATACATAGTCTTGCATTTTCATCTATTATGTTTATTTTCCATTAAAGAATCTTAGTCTTGCATTTCAATCTATTATGTTTATTTTCCGTTAAAGAATCTGTCCCGATTGCTTTTCTCTCTTCTTCAGGATTTTAAAGAATCTGTCCAATATCGATTGCTTTTTTCCTCTCCTTCAGGATTTTTCGGAAGTGATTAATAGCATTGTCATGGTAGAAACTTTTCTCTCCCCTTCAGGATTTTTTGGAAGTGATTAATAGCATTGTCGTGGTAGAGATTTTCAGGATTTTTCGGAAGTGATTAATAGCATTGTCGTGGTAGAGATCCTCAGCCTTATTGACCTCAACCTAGTATGGGTGCCATTCTAAGACCAAAAAAATCATATTTCGGAAGTGATTAATAGCATTGTCGTGGTAGAGATTCCCAAGCCTAGTGACCTTAACCTGGTATGGTGCCATTCTAAGACCAAAAAATTTGTAAAATCTCTCTCTTACCTTCTTTAATAAATATTTGATTTGTTTTACGTTGTCTCCGAGTTCAAGCACCAAAAAAATTGTAAAATCTCTCTCTACCTTCTTTAATAAATCTTTGATCTAAAATATTATAAAATCCCTCTCTTACCTTCTTAATAAATCTTTGATTAAAAAATTGTAAAAACTCTCTCTTACCTTCTGTAATAAATCTTTGATTTGTTTTACGATGTCTCCGAGTTCATTTTAATCAGGAAAAACTACTGTTCTTCCATCCTAGGTGGGTTCACACTATGACCAACTCGACTGACTTGAGTGATTCTATGTCACTATTCCAAAGCAACAACAGTCAGCAGTGTAATGTGATTGGTCTGGCTCAAATCGGTCGGTCGAGTTGGTGAAGTCAGTCCAGTCAGTCGTAGTGTGAACCCACCTTTACCCATAAGTCCACGAACGCGCAAGGCCCAAGCCTGTCATTCCTTTAGATTAGTTAAGCTGAAATATTCTCATGGAATATTTTTATCTGGAAGCGTCCACTTATAGAGCTGCCATCGTCACAGGCTGACCAACACCCATGATGGAGTCAACCAGAAGGATGGATTTTAACAGGCTGGGCCCAGATCCCTCCTGAAAAATTGGAGGAGTGCGACCTCCGAATCCTCCAAAATGTTAAGCCATAGCTTTACCATGCAGCCATCAGGCTGACCTGTCATTCCATCAGTCCGCGGGTCCCACAGTTAACCTCCGAATCCTCCAAAATGTTAAGCCATAGCTTTACCATTCAGCCATCAGGCTGACCTGTCATTCCATCAGTCCGCGGGTCCCACAGTTTGTTCTGTGAAGTGTTGTTATCCGAATGTGTTCGTTAACCAAACATAAAAATCTTTCGAAAAAGTGTTCGCTATCCGAACTGTTCGTTAATGAGGTGTTCGTTATCCGAACATGTGTTTGTTAACCGAACATAAAAATCGGGAAAAACCACTGTTAGTTCCATGAGGTGTTCGTTATCTGAACATGTGTTCGTTAACCGAACATAAAAATCTTTGAAAAAATGTTCGGATAACGAACATTTTTTCGTTAGACATTTGAGAGAAACTGTATATAATCCAGTGTTTCTCAAATTTTCTTGCTGCATGACCCAATATTTGTTTTATAATGATACTATGACATATTTTGAAACCTTTGAGGTATCATTTCATGGCCCATTAAAAATTTAACATGATTCCATAAGTTGAGAAAAGTTGAAATCTTTCTCAATAAAATATATTGAGAGGATGAATCTTCCAATAAATTGGACATATTTTGTAATTGGATTAGTTCTTTTGCTAATTTTCAATTGTTAATGACCCTATATTATTTCTAATAATTAGATATAGATTTATATTAAAATTGACCTTCATAGAAAAATGGAATAATAAATTCACTCAACTTTTATAGATTTAGTGAATTTTTAGGGTCTTGTCAAATTTGCTTCTTAAAATTATCAAACTCTCTTCAAAATAGTGTGCTTAGCTAAAATTTTTATTTTGAAGAATAATATGGCTATTTTAATTTATTTCATATTTTGATTAGAATTGCCTAGAAAATGTCTGAACTTTTAAAATGATTATAAAAATGGATTAGTGCATATGCTAATACTTGTAGACATATCTTTGCTTTGTAACTAAATCACTCAACCTTTTGGTTTTTTTGGGTCAGCAAATGATGCCACTTTTCAGTCAGCGGTGATTACTAAGTGACGGGGCTATAACAACCCTATCACAAGCTGCCTATCCCTATGGAAGAATCAGTCAGATCATAGAGAATGGGATCAACGGGTTGGGCCCAGGTCCAGGAAAGAATTTTCTAAGGGGTGGGACCGAGAATTAAATCGAAGTCCACCAGAAGTGTAGCCAGCTATAAAGAATTTCCATGTCAAGTGTTAATTGGTCTAAATTATTATCAATTAAATATGATTAGCGTAACGTATGATTTCCGAAGGCGTTAAATCAAAAATCTGGTTAAATTTAAAAAAAAAAGCACTGATTGAAGAATCCTGTAGTAGACATGATTTGGAGAGAATTCATTTTGAATAATTAGATTTCCTTTGCTCAATGTACATGGAATTTAAAAAATTGGATAATTCAAAAGATAAATCCATGATTGATATCGCTTTCTTGTATGTCTATTGCGTAAGATATGAATGTTGTCAAATGCTAGAGAGAGCTACCTGACCCGAAAATCATACCGGAGAGAGAGTAAGAAATTACGTCATTCCTCCGTTATTTTTTTTAAATCGTTCCTTAATCCTCGTCGAACGATTACCAATGGGAAGGGACACGGATTCACCTTTTCTACTCTACATTTTTCGCATCTTTTTGGAAAATGTTCTTTTCACTGTCTTGTCTGTCTGTCTTTTCGCCTCTCGTCTGTCTGTCCTTTTTCGAAAGCGAATTTATCTTTTGTTTTCGATAAGAGATGATCATACAGGTGGCCCTCGACTTTCGCACATAATTGGTTCCTGGAAGTGTGTCCGAATGTTGAATGTAGGTATATAAATAAGTAGGTAAAAAATAATAATTAGGCACCTATTTTAATGCTTCATTAAACCAAAATACAGAAAATATTTGTACTGTAAATAGTGAATAAAAAATAATACATACATGATATATTTTAAATATTTCTTTTCTTGTCATGTTGACAAAGATTTAAAAATTTTAAATAAAATTGACACTGTAAATGAATATTGCTAGGTACATTATGTAATATGTAGGTATATAAATAAGTAGGTAAAAAATAATAATTAGACACCTATTTTAATGCTTCATTAAACCAAAATACAGAAAATATTTGTACTATAAATAGAAATAAAAATAATACATACATGATATATTTTAAAATTTCGTTTCTTGGCATCTTGACAAAGATTTAAAAATTTTAAATAAAATTGACACTGTAAATGATTGTCTAGGTACACAGTAGACTCTTAAGCAGATGCATAAATTGCCAGATGCATGATAATAAATAACTGATTCACATCATGCTAGTATTGTCAAATATTAGTGTTTGAAGTGTTGACATACTTTCAAAAAATCCCTAAAATATGTCAAAAATTGCTATTATCTCTTTTCTGCTACTGTCCCAATTAAGCAAACAGTTGTCGCAATTAAGCATTAAATTATGTATTAATTTATTAGTTTGGTTTCTGTTCTTTGAGGTTTGGCCCAAAAAAGTGGCTGCTCCAATTAACCGGATGACGAAATTAAGTGGAATTGACTGTGATATATATATATATGTATGTTATTCAATTTTTCTATTTTATTTGATAGAACCATTAGAAACTGTGAAACAGAATAACTATACTAAGACTGTGATTGTCCCCATTTACAAGGAAAAGAATGAGAAGTGCATGAATAGAAATTATAGAGGTCTAACAAGGGGTGGTTCAGACATTCGGGTCAGCAAATTTTTTGAAATTTTGCATACTTGTAGTAGTCCCCTAGGACAATATAATGTGTGAGCAATGATTAAATGCAGTAATTTGTGAAAGTTACAATTGTTCAATTATTATATTATGTTTAAGTGAAAATAAAAATGCTATGATGTCTGATATTGGGAATAGCTTTTATCTATTATATTCCACATGAGGTAAATGGAAAAGAATGATTTTCTTTTGATTTTGTTAGATATATAAGTCAACTATATTTAAAGTTCAGAATGGCTACTGGTACATTATATAAAATAAATAAAAATTTATTAACAAAACAAAAGAAAAATAAAATTAAAAGAGAGAGATTTTCTGGCAATGGAAGCTAATCAATGCCAACATGATATAATAAGTAAGCATATAAAAACATTAATAAACAGTCATTATAATAATTATATCAAAAACCAGATTTAAATTGAATTATATAATTTCTGTGGTTTTACTAAAAATTAAAATAAAAGGTAAGAACAAATTTCTAGATTATATGATAAATTTATCAGAAAGAGAAAGATTTTGTAAAGATAGACTGGTTCATAATGTTAATTTCTCTATCAACAATCTTTGCTATTCTTATACAAAATGAATGAATAATCAGCACTATAAGCAGGAAATAAAAAACCATAATAAATTTATTGTTATTGTTGGATATATGAAAAATATTTGTATTTTAAGTAAAATTTATTAGTCTAATGTATGACTAGCTCTTGCTGTGTGTAATTTACACCAACGTAAAAAGCTCTTTAGGCAAGGCAAAAAACTTTTTAATCAACTATAACGTTTTCGGGTATTGAAAATAATTTAGGATGAATGCAGTAATATAATAATAATAATAAATATAAATTAAGCACTTTATGCAGTTGGTTACTAAAACTTCTTTATTTGGAATAAAAAATTTGGTTATTAACCATCCTCAATGAAAAATACAAGAATTAGAATCATAAACATTTGAATCATATACACGCACTACAAGTTCTAGAAGTTTTTTAAAAATTTTACATGAAAAGTGAAATAAATATACAAAAATAATAACAAAATTAGAGAGAACTAAAAATATTTTAAGGATTGAATTAAAAAAATATAAAATAAAATAGGAGTAAAATAATAATGTACATGTTCATTAGCACAAAGTTGGGGTAAACATATTCAATTATGAAATTAGATATAAAAATAGATGAGTAATAAAAATTGATTTGATGCGAAAGCCCTTTTGGAGGACATAGATCCATGCCTGTGAGGGTTCTTCTGGGAGCTTATCATTAATTACAGATTCAGAACTAATCCTCAAAATTATTTCTAGTCTCTACTATAGGTAACTCTTTATTTGTGTGGATCATCCTTAGTAAGAGCTCAATAAAGAGTTATCTATAACTTTACAAAATAATAATTTTGTAAAGCTACAGGTAATTCAAAATAATTTTCTAAAGTTTCTGTTTGTATTGGTTATTGTATTTTCTTAGTTCAATTCTTAAAATATTTTTAGTTCTCTTTAAGTTTGTTATTATTTTTGTATATTTATTCCACTTCATGTAAAATTTTCAAAAAAATTTTTTAAAAACTTTTAGCACATTATATGATTCAAATATTTACAGTTCTAATTCTTGTATTTTTCACTGAGGATGGTTAATAATCAAAAGTACTCTGAATAAAGAATTTTTAATAGCCAATTGCATAAAGTGCTTAAATCTTACATTGAACAATTGTATCTATTAAATAAAGAATCAACAATCCTTCAATTTCAAATAAAATTCAATGAAAATTTCAACTTGATATTTCAGTTTATTAAAAAATACATAATATTTTGAAATTTTGTGTTACAAAGAACTATATGCTATGCTTTCACATTAGAATAACATATATACTCACAAAGGAATAACACTCTCTGTTGCTGAAAGTTGTTGAACTGAAGTAATAAAAGATTGAATGCTGGCTTCTAAGCATTGTTTTTTAGTTGCATTTTCTTCTCCATAATTAGAGTAAGTTCCAAACTGTGACACATATATAGATATTTCAGATAATGAAAAGATTTGATGATAAATTTCTACTGCCAAAACTACAAATTTTGGCTTCAAAGTCAATTCTTTGCTATAAAAGATTTAAACCAATTGAAAAATAAATTAATGAAAACAATTAAATAAAAATTTAATTTGATTAGTACTTAAAAAGTTACCTTGAAGAATATTTATTTTTTGTAGAAAATATCTTTAATTCAGAATTAATTGTATTGTATAATTTTTTTAAATGATCTAACCATAGTTCCCAATTACAAGCTAATGCACCTTTTTCTGATTTATTAACTCCACAAGGATGATGTACAGCAATTTGAAGTCTAAAAAATTCTAAAAGCAATTCCTAAGAGAATAATAAAATAATGTTATATTTATTAACTTGTTTGTTAATGTTATTTATATTTATGAAGTAACAAATGAAGGGAACAATAAAATGAATTATTACATCTAAAATCAAATAAATATTCTAGAATTTCTATGCAGGTTTTAAAGATGATAAAAAATTATTATTATTATTATTTTACAAATTTAAAATATTTCATTAGTGTCCTCACAATGTTCCCAACTTACAATAGTTAAATAGCTATTATCATTTAATACTGTTGACTTGTCACAGATTCATTGAGGATTTTAAACTCAAATGAGCAAATTGTGGAATTCTGCAAAATGGAATGGGAACACATGAAATGATTAAAAAAATTTTCAGAAATAATGATTTATTCTGTGCATGAATATTTTAATGGCATAAGTAATTTTAAAAGATTTTGAAAAATAGATTATGATTGAAATGATCATTGAATAAATATTTATGATATTGATGAAAATTAAGTATTAATACTGCTTATATTCTTATTATATGTAATATAGAATCCCAAAAAAATTATTTTAAAATGGATTCTATGACTATTTTCCAATAAATAAATAAAAATTTGAAGTAATGTAATAAATTACCATCCATCATTTTTACATTAAGTTACATTATCTTGAATTATGCTCACAGAGTTGGTGGCAGCCATTTGTAGAACATATTACAGGCTGGCAAACATCCATGATTGGATCAACTGGAAAGTTGAAGGATAGGGTTCAACAGGTTGAGACCAGACTCCACCTGAAAGACTGGAGATATGGGGCCTGGAATTGAACCCAATCCTCCAAAGTTATTATCATTTTTTATACAATGTGATTAATTGTAATGAATTCTTATTTAACCATTCTGATCTAGAAGCCAAAACTGAAAATTTTCAATGGAAACACAAAAGCTTGCAATTGAATAAAGTCAAGATCCAAACAAGTAGAAGAAAGATAATGCATCTATTTACCAGTAATTTTATTAGATAGAAGAGAAGTTTTATAAAACTATATATCAAGGAGAGATACTATGTAGATGGGTAGGATATCCTTCACTTAGTCCCACTAATATATAGAGAATAATAGTCTCAAATTATCTGGCATCTGACATCACGATGATGTAACTATTGTTATGATTGTCCATAATAATATACTCAATATTTAATAGGGGAAAATTGTGCAAGAAATGGCCTAGTTTTAGCCAAGCATCAATATTTAGCAATTTTTTTTTTACTTTCATAATAAACAAATAAAAATGCTTATGGAATAAATCATCTCTGCACAGGAAAATTTTATTTTAAACAATAACTACTGTATTCACTATCTCGAGTTAAATGACGAATTAGTCAACTCAAGGTAAATTCTAACTTTGGGTCAGATGCGAAGTTAACTCTCATCGGTATTCAGGAAGAATATTAATTAACCGTCGAGTACGCGAACTCTTGGGTTAGCCTTTCCGAATACTACTGTTTACGAGATTAAATAACAATCTGTTTGAGACAAGCAATGTGATTGGCTTTCACAAATCACATGATATACATAAGAAAAATAGAAGGGAGAAATAAATCAAAGACATAATTTTACTAATTTAAAGAGAGATGTTATTACAGTTAATGGAAAAATATATTTCCGTTATCGAAAATAAAAAAAATGCAATGACAATAAAAGAAAAGCAAGAAACCTGGAAAGTAATTGAGAAAGAATTCAAAGAATCCCAGGAATAACCGTACAAACAATAAAGCAAATTTGGGATTGTTATAAAAATTAATAAGAAAGCAATCAGAGAACGAGCTCAAAATAAAAATTGAGTTTTTAAAACTGGTAGTGGACTAAATATAAACAAAGACATTTATTTGGTTATAAGAAGATTGCTATCAATGGGGGCATTAACACAGCCACTTGAAAATGCATGTGATAGCGCTTCCCAATATATTACAAGGTAAATATTTTATATTAGCTCTTTCAATAAGCATTAGTTATTCATTATAATGGTATATTTGAAAATATTTAGGCCAATCATTTATTATTTAATATAGATTTATCAAAAATAGCAGTAGCAGAAACGATACTCGATAAAAATCCAGATTCTATTTTGATTTCTGAAGTATCTGATTCAAAGGAGCCATTGCATAATTTCTCAAACTTTGAACTGATAACTTACAGCTAATTTTGTCGACCTTTCTATAGTGTCCTTTTGTAAACGATATCGACAAACAAACTCGTCAAGACTTTCTACGTCATTTCTTCTTTTAATCCAATTTCGTCTAATTCGATTATTAAAATGCTGTAAAAATTCTAAATTTTCCAAATTTTCTATCATTTTTTCGTCACTACTGCTACTAGTAGCTATCTTAATGAAAGTTGCTCAATCAACGCATGCACAAAAATCAAGGTTAATTTCTAACCTGTCGTGCTCTGGAGGTAAGAGTTAACTCTGTTTTCCTGGGTTACTAGAGATGGTGAATACCAACTTTACTCTAACCCACATTGTAACTCTAACCCTATCTCGAGATGGTGAATACAGCCGTAAGATTGTGGTTTGTGACAAGTATCTGCTAATCAAATACCTTTCAGCAATTACAGACTTAACAAAAATAAATTATATATATATAGGACATACTGACAAACTTTTAAAAAAATGTTAAAGGAACATAAACCAGATCTTAAATATGAAAATGTCATAATTTTAATCAACCTAGTTCCGCTGCTTCTATTAACGTAGTAAATAACACCAAGCACTTGAAGCAGGACAAACACACGTTTATTATTAGATATATATAAACACATATCCCTATTATTAGTATATGTAGTTTATATATATCTAATAATAAACTTGTGTGTTTGTCCTGCTTCATGTCTTGGTGTTATTTATTATAAAAATGTCATTATTGAACTCTGGATCAAAGCAATAGAACGAGATACAGATATACCCCACTTAATGCACACTCACTAATACATTTTTGATATAATATAAAATCAATTTTATATTATAGCAAAAATTTTACTACAAAATTTCCACTATAATGTACAGTTGCCTCATACTGATAGTGACATCTAAAATTTCCACCATTCAAAAACTGATAATACACTGCAATCTGAAATGATGGATGCCATGATGTACATATACTGTGTGATATGGTAGTATTTGTTGGATGATAATTTTTTTATATTTTATCATAATAAAAAATTGATTTTTTAAACAAAATGCTATTCTTAGCACTAATAGCAATCAGTAAAGGATGCTTATATAAAAAACAGATTGAAACAAATCAGTTAGAAGTACTTTTGGTTATTTTATTAACCATTATAATATATTTGTATTGGCTGGCTCTGCCATTTTGTACTGAGGTTTGAGCATTATTTACCGACTGCTATAAGAAGTGTGTTACCGACTGCTAAGAATAGTGTTTTGTTTAATTTATGGATAAAAGCAGTACAAAAAGTAACCTGTACATAAACATATGTGGTATACTGTTTCATGTATTTTTTAAAAATATACCAAATATATTTATGTATAACCTAAGAAATTTTTTCTAAAAAATTTTTGAAAAAGAGGGGTTAGGCTTATACATAGGGTAGTCAAAAATTGGAAAATTTTTTGCAAAATCTGATAGCTCTTCTTCCAGATTCAAATTTGAATCTAGAAGAAGAGCTGTCAGATGATAGCCTAGGCCTGAACCTGAAATATGAAAGGAGCAGCACTAAGAAACTAAATTATCTAGATATAATGATAGAAATAAAGAATGGAGCATTTGAAACATCTGTACACAGAGAGGATACATATGTTCCCATCTTCATACTTAAAGACACAGATGAATCTTGGGCCCATAAAATGACATTATTCAGGGAATTACTAAAGCATGTAGAAATTCATGCACCACAGAATTTAAAAACAAGATGAATATAAATGAATAATCCAGCAGGAAAAACTACATGGATACAATAGGAGAATGACAAACAGTTTACAGGAAAAAATTAAAGGAAAAAAAAGGGGGATTGGTTCATTAATTTTCAGACACAATTTAATGCTTATACTTTTTCAATTTATTTTTGAAAATTAAAATATAAACATTGAATACAGTACAAAAAAAAATTAACAATATTCCGTACAAATAAAAACAATAAAAGCATTCGAATACAAAAAAAACTTAACAATATTCCATACAAATAAAAACAATAAAAGCATTCAAACATAAATTAGGAGAGCTCAAGTCTGAGTTGAGTTTAGTTGGACTGCGAGATTTGGACAGTAAAAATTAATGGTACAAATAAAAACAATAAAAGCATTCAAACATAATTAGGCAAGCTGCGGTGAGTTGAGTTTAGTTGAACTGCGAGACTTGGACAGTAATAATTAAGTGAGTTGGAGTTTAGTTGATTTAGTTGAAGTAAAAGTTAATAGTGAGCGATAAATTATGAAAGCGAAAATGAACTAAGAAGAACTGTGAGTTATTCTGAAATAAAGACATAAATTAGTGTGAAAGTGGAGTAAGAAGAACTGTGAGTTATTCTGAATTAAAGACATAGATTAGTGTTGAGATGATTATCGGATTTTGTATTGAATTTATAGTGAAACAAGATTATTTTGTTGAAGAACTGTCAGTTATTCTGAATTAAAGACATAGATTAGTATTGTATGAGATAATTATAGATTTTGTATTGGATTTAGTTATAGTGAAACAAGATTATTTTTTTTTGTGTGATAGAACAACTGACTAGTAATAAACTCACACAAAACAAAATAATCATTTACTATACGAAATATAGCTGTATTCATTCTTTATTAATCTCTACGAACTTGTAAACTCAGAAAACATGACAATATGATACTCTTTTAATTTATAAATGGCATAATTACAAAACGTGACAATATAATACTTTTTTAATTTATAAATGGCATAATGCAAAACAATCAAAATAAAACCCCAAAAAAATTTTTTGTTTTCATTTAAAAACCATGTAAAAGCAAAACCGTGTAAATTGAGGGCTAAGTGTATTAAGGAAATTACTTCTATAAAAAACCAAAAAATAGGACTAGATATAAAGCAATAAAAGTATTGCAGCCAATCCTAAAAATAAGTAAGAAAATAGAACAACTGACTAGTAATAAACTCACATACCAAAGAAGAAACACTCTCTTCAATATTCTCCATGACAATAAGGATACAATAAGGATACAATTCCATATAAACAAAGAAAAAGCCCATTATGAACTATGACATAAATAGCATTGAAAACTACATAGTATATACAAGTCGGGAACCTACCAGTATTTAAGATATTGGAGGAACATAAGAAGAATGTTGATGAAGCTAGATATACTACTACACTTTCAGGGAGAATCATTAGTCATTACATACATGTCCTTTGGGACTAAGCAAAAATCATGAAACAAGCAGAACTAGATAAAGGAAGAATTGCCAAAGTGATCAGGATATATAATATGAAAAAGAAAGGTTTAAATGTAATAAACCAGTTAGACCAATGGTTCCCAAAATTTTGCTTTGGTGGGCCAAATTGTAAATTCCGAAATATTTGGTGGGTCAAAAAAAAAAGTGTTATGGAAAAATACATTCAAATCAATAAAAAGTTATAAACAAGGGAAAGATTTATACTAATCTTATAACATAATCATTCTTTATTTATGATGATAATTATTTTTTGTTCCAAACTGTTTAAAACAACACATTTCAAAAATAATTAAATAATTTCAAATACAGAAAGAAACAAATAATAAATTCATCAATCTGAAGTTTATGACTTGTGCAGTTGTTGTTTTCTTTTAATATTATTGAGCCTTGGTTCTAAGTTGGTTGAATGTATTCTTAACACTGCTTGTAAATGTTCATCAGTTAATTTTGATCTCAATTACATCGCTTTTAAATGTTCATCAGTTAATTTTGATCTCAATTTGGACTTATTACATTCATGACTGATAAAGTTTTTTCACATATAGTAAGACCCCACTTAACGCTATTTCAATATAACGTGGTTTTTTCGAATTCTATATTTTTTTATTGATTTCACTTTGGCATGGTTTATCAAACCATTATACTAGCATAAATCCAAAATCGCACTAATTTATTGCTTTGATACTCCTATGCTGTCTCTCAATGCATTTGATATCAGTTCAGTGCAGTATATACAAAAATCTGCAGTGGTCAGTTCACATTTATGATTGTTCATTAACGTTATTTTACAGTTAAAGTTTAGCCACTATTACAAAGATTATGGATCAGTTTATATACAAAATGATCCAAATTTTGATAGAAGTTCAAAGGCAAAACGAAGTGCCATGGATGTGATGTCTTGCTATCGACAGTTGCTTGCTGAATGAGAGGAAAAAAAAAAACGATTTTTTGTTAGATGATTCTTAACGAAAAACAAAAAGTATAAAATGAGGAAGAACCTTTCTCATCATAAACCAAATTATTTACTTGAATATTTTTGATTTTCATGAATGATTTATGAATACAAATTGATATTAGCAATAAAAATGTCTATAATTTATGTAATACAATAGTAATAATACAAATTACAAAATAAAAAAAGGCATGTATATTTTTTTTATTCATTATCCTGTTTCACCTATTCCCATTATTTATGTGTTAAGATGATCTCGTTTAACTCTGTTTCGTTTAGCGCTTGATATTTTTGGAACGTATCCCCTGCATTAAATGGGGTCATACTGTATATAAGTGCTTCCAAATAATGAAAACATATTTGGAAGTACTTATACAAAATGTATTTTTTTAATTGAACAATTTTTAATTATATGATAAAATTTATTTATTTTTTTGTAAAAATGTAAATTATCTCTATGAATTCAAGATCGTAGATAATCTGATATAAAGGGCCACATTTCTAGGGTTTGCAGGCCAAACTATGGGAAGCCAAGTTAGACTCTATTCTCATTAATAATGCATGGAAATGGTGCCAAAAAAAAGGTATAAAAAAAAAGATGCAAATATAAGCCTAGGTTTAATACATAGTTAATTTTTTAAGGAATGTCTATATATTTTTTTAAATTTTCCTCTTTTACAATATGTTTGTATTGAACTGATAAGAAAAAAACATAAATGACACATATAATCTACATTGTAAGATAACCAATAGAATTATAAATATTTTCAAAACTTAAACTGATCATATGGAACTCATTGACATTATATCCAATCAAATTTTCTATTCATAAGATCTCTATATACGTTGCATTTTAAGTTTATGTAATAGTTTTATACAGCTAATGAGAATTGCAATTGACCAAAAACATTATTGTATCACACATGTTTAATATAATAAATGCTTTTTAAGTGAAATGTTCCTATCAAAGTGCTGATTAAAATAATATGTAATTTTCATAATTATTTTCAATAAATGCAAAGTTGTAACATAAATTTGTTTTTAAAATAATCTATAATATTTCCAATACTCTTTAAAATTTATATAACTATTAAACAAATACTAAGCACACACAAGCAGACCAATATTTTAAACATAATATTGGTCTGCTTGTGTGTGCTTAGTATTTGTTTAATAGTTATTTAAAGCACCGTCAAGAGCAGTTAGGATTTTAGGTTTTTAGTTTTATTTTGTATTAAAATTTATATCATAATATACAGTTTATTAAAATT
>AYEL01086739.1:0-16110 GCA_000484575.1 Olivierus martensii
AATAGGGCATAAATCATAAATAATTTTATATAAATTATTATACTTTTACATATAAATTAATATAAAATGCACATAATAATAATTTGAATATAATTTTTCATTTTTGATCCAAAACTGGAAACTTATATTCAAATTACTGGTATGTTCATTTTATTTTCAAAAATACTAAAGTTAGAACCAATTATTGATTTACATCATTAATTCTTATAGAAAAGTGAATTTTAACATATGTTATTTTCAAAGTACAATATTTTTTTTGCTCCCTGTTAATTATGTAAATTGAACAGTCATTATATATAAACATTAAAGTAAAGTATTAATATTCATACTATTTTGAAATTAAAATAAAAAAAGGCTACTCTTAATAAAATATAATTGTTTAATTTGATCTTATAAATCACAAAACCCAATTCATATCTCATTACCATCATATATTTATAGGATCTTTTAATAGGTCATAGTTTTTATAATTTTTGTTTATTATTAAAAATCATTTTGCATTATATCTGTATAAATGGTAACCATAGAGTAAATAAAAATAAATTTAATAAATCTCTATATTTACAGATTATTATAAATTTCATTTTTCAAATATATAATCTTCAAATATTTAAATAGAATTAAGTTACTTAAACATTCAAATGTTTAATATATGATCAGTGCCAGCACATGATACTAAGACTTTATAAGATATGCTCATGCACAGGTTGTCCGCCATATTTATTTTACAGTGACATCATGCAGTGACAAATGGTTTGCATAGTAGCTTATACAACACGTTAAAATTTAGTTTTATTCTCCAAGTTTATCGGATTATTTGTTATAAGATTTAAAAGTACCTGTAATTAATTCAACTAGAAAATGTCCTTTTCAGAAAGGAATTATAATGAATATTACTTCTTTGCAAATGCTGTATAAAGATTTATACACAGATTTTCAAGTAAAATATGTTTAACATATAATTTAAATCAAGATCCATTAGAAAACCTTTTTTCAGTTTTAAGAGCTATTGGTGGTTTGCATGATCATCCAACTGCTTTACAGTTTAAATATCGTCTTAGGAATTATTTGTTTGGACGAAATGATGAAGTAATTTCTAATTCATCAAATGTAATTTTCACGAAAGAAACACCTAATTTATTAGTGGAAGGTATTAACTTAGTTTCAAAATGTCAATTTTATAGAACCAGATAATTCCAAAACAGTCACTGTAGAACTATTTAACAAACTACACACCAATAATAATTCCACAAATAATTTCAATATTGAAAATAAGGAAAATGATGATTTCAGTGAGCTTGAATGGGATGGTCTGGAAAACATAGCTGGATTTATAGCTTTCAAAATGCGAAAAAAAGAAAATGTAGGTTCTCTTTCACAAAATAACGATTCGTCTTTTTCTTGGATAAATCATTTATCAGAAGGTGGTCTTTATAAACCAAATGAAGACTTTTTAAATAAATGTAGCTTACTGAATCATATTTTTGAAAGTATTAATGGAAATTCACTGAAAATTTCAAATAAATATATAGAGGAGCATATGAATTGTGCCAAACATGTAAGTTTAAGTGATGGAGCCAAAAGACTATTTTTTAGATGTAAGATGTATTTTCGAATGAAAAAATTAAACAAAGAGAAGAAAGAACTTTCAACAATCCAGAAGCACAAATTTAATTCTCCAATACTTAGCATATAATTTTTACTGTAATATTGTTAAGAGAAAAAGCCAGTGGTTTTTAGTGTTAAAAATTAAGAATATTTGTTAATACTGTTAATGTGGGATAATAATATTTGTTAATATTGTTAATGTAGGACAATACTATACCAAAGTATAGGCATTCTTTTTTGTTATTACTGTAATATTATCTGTATTCAATATAATCATAAAAATTGAAAATAAAAATGCGGATTTAAAATTGATTTATGATTTTTTAGGAAAAAATATATTATAATAATAAATATAAATTAAAAATATATTTATATTTGCTCTCTGCTAAACATATTTATTTATTCATTTTTTTAAAATCCTACTTCTCGACAATAACTACTCAATAAATAAACCATTCATCGTTAGTATAATAATTTTTATTTAATTGTTCATCAAATACTGTACTTCATTTTTTCATTAAGTTAATTTTAAAATTTCAATAACTGTTTATTTCAAATTTAATAAAATTATTGCTTCGGCTCTGAACTAAAGTGCTGATGTGAGAAATTTTAAGTTTGTCACTGAGTGACGTCATGTGCACAAGCTTTGAAAATGAGTCCACGAAGTGAGCATATCTTATAAAGTCTTAGTATCATGGTGCCAGCACATATATGAGGTGCCTCTGTGCAAAAACCAATATTGGCAGAAACTGATTTCATGCCCTTGCAATAAATTATTTAGTTTTTGAAACAACATTATTATTTTACAATATGATTTTTGTATTAAATATTTATATGCTAGTGTCATTGTTTAATTTTGGAAATTAAAAATTTGTTTCTATAATCTAATGTAAAATATTAATTACTTTAAAAAAAATTAAATTTTTTCTATTGTGAATTTTTTCCAATCATTTTTTGGTACCTCTATAGTTTAGCACTTTTGTGCAGTACACAACCTGCACACCCACTTCTACTGGCCCTGTATATGATCCCAAAATTATTCTATATTTTATAATTTCTTAATAGGATATCTAACAATATAGTTGACAGAATCAAATTTTTTGATTTTTTAAAAATATAATTTTCTACTAAACCAATTAAAAACATAAGTTTTTTCATATTTAACCATTAAAAATATCATATGACACACTTAACAATATTCATCAAATTATCATCATCTTTATAAGCTAAATCATTCCTTAAGTGAGCTTATTAAGTAAGAATTCATAAACCAAAAATCAATTTCCTACAGATAATGTTAAACCAGGAGTTCTATTCTCAGCAATGCAATTTGACCACAATAAAATTAAGTAAAGTCAATAAAATCATTATTATATATTTCTTAGAGGCAGCAGAACCTGATAGTTTATATGTTTATGTTTATCATTATTATATGATTAAAAAATGATTTATCTATCTAAATAAATGAAAACATATACTTTAAAATCAAGCAAATTATATTAATAAAGAAATTATTTATATCACATAAATGTTAAAGAATTTTTATTCTTCATTATTATTGCCAGATAAATAGATGAGCTTTAATACAGATGAATTATTTTCTTAGGCACATTCTGGAAGCAGCAGTTATTTACATAATATGCTACTTTTGCTTCTCATTTTCAATTTTTTATTTCGTAGCAGATGATGGAGTTTCTGTTACAAAACCAATTATACACTGTTGTATTACTATGTATGTGGGTTTAAGTATCTTCTTATGTCTGTTTAGAATTTATTTGTTGAAATTAATGTTCATATTTTTGATTTTTTTAATACTTCATAAATATGAAGTATCAAAAAAACTCTTAAATCCAAGAACTTGTAAATCAAGAACACAAACCGAGAATTAACTGTACATTTTAAAATTAACTTCTAAGAGTAAATAATTAAAAATAGATTCCTTCAATTTTAATAGATAATCCATTCAAAGACTTTCTGGTATAACTTAGATATCAGAGCCTTTCCTAAAATTGCACAAATCAATAATTGATTTATTATAGATGAAAATTTCCAAAAATACCAGTAACTTGATGTGTTGAGAGGTAAAGATTTTTAAAATCAATTTTTAAATAACTAAAAAATAAACTGCCTGTACTTTGAATAACTTAAAATCACAAGACTAGCACTTTCAGCAGTAAGAGTAAACACTTTTATTTAATACAAACAATGAACATTTTCGGCTTTGACACCATTTTCAAGTAGGATTCTATTCATAACAGATTCAAATCAGAAGAACGTACAGTAGAAAAAAATTTAAAAATATAAATTATAATTGCTATGGCAACCAAAGTTATCAAAAGAATGCATACAATTAGTTTTAAAATATTTAGAAATAACTTAGATACACCAATAAAATATAAATTATAAAAACAAAATAAAAAAATTAAATTAATGTGAAAAGGAAAAGAAAATTAATTGAAATTATACATAAACATGCTCAAATATACAGGTAGGCCTCGATTAGCGCGAATAATTGGTTCCACGAATTTCTCGCGCTAATTGAATTCGCACTAATCGAAGTATTAACTCTATGGAAAATATGGTAATTGGTTCTTGCTTTGTGAGATTCCGGCCATTAGCTAAGTTTCACGATGAATAACCCTACCATCATCAAACCAATCGCCAAATCAAAACGAAAATAGCGAATCGAAAGCGGAAGTTGAGCGCCGCTTTTCTGTCACTCAATCACATCCAATGAAACTAATCGCCAAATCAAAACCAAAACAGCGAATCGAAAGCGGAAGTTGAGCACCACCTGGCCGCCAATTCTGGGTCCCATCATCAAATCAACCATCAAATCGAAACCAAAATAGCGAATCAAAAGCGGAAGTTGAGTGCCCCTGGCCGCCAATTCTGGGTCGAGAATTGAGTGAATAGTCAGATTTGCAATTAAGCATACTATACTGTAGTCGATAGCAAAGCTAAATAATAGTACAAGTAAGGCAAAAAGCCCATCTTTCTGATGTTTCATCCCCTTCAAAGCTGTGTGACTGTTGTTGGACTGCTCCTTGTCCAGTTTTACTAACTGAAAATTAACAGTAATTTGTTAATTGACATCATAGAAGGAGCTTTGTTAGTAAGAGTGGTCTATGCTTACAACTTGCACTAATCGAATATTTGCTCGCACTAACTGAAAAATGGTATGTTAGTGTTAAAAATTAAGAATACCTATACTTTGGTATTCTTATTTGTTAATACTGTTAATGTGGGATAATATTATTTGTTAATATTATTACTGTAACACTATCTGTATTCAATATAATCATAAAAATTGAAAATTAAAAAAATGTGGATTTTAAAATTGATTTATGATTTTTTTAGGAAAAAATATATTATAATAATTTTTTTAGAAATGTTAAGTTTGCTATGCTAAATATAAATGTTCTGTATTTTATTAAATTTAATAAATTTGGAGTTCATTTTCATTTAATGAAATTACAAGCAAAATATTAAAAATATCTTATTTAATTATCACGCCAAATCCAAAACAACAATAAATTTATTAATTAGAATCAATAAATAAAGCCATAAATAATAATTTATTCTACAATTTCCACACACCAATTCAAAACAAAGCAATTGATTAATGATATCGTAAAAAAATTGAAAGTCACCAGTAACAGCAACAAGTCTCTCACACCTTAATTTTTGACCATTAGGGTGTAGTTTTTACAAGTCCCATCCTTGGTCCATTTGCATATTTATTCAACTTAAATTTTTAGTATACAGATGAAAAATTTGTAATTCATCTTACAATTTGGCAATACAGTCAAACTCGATAAGACACTCCCCGTTAAGTCGCCATCCTTGCTAACTACCAGGAAATTTGGTAGAATAGCACTCTATGGCTTCTCTATGTTAATGGAATAGGCAAACCCTGATAAGACACCTTCCACCAATAGAAACATCTAAACAAATATTTCTTTTGGTATTATATTTGTTGTTGTTAATTTGACAAGGGCATGTAAGGTGTCTTACATCCCGAAGTTCATCAATATTGTATATACAGTATTAAAAGCTCTCTGGATTCATTTGTAACCAGTGGGTAGGAGAGATGAAGTTAACAGTTAATCGTGTCTCTAAGCCTGACTCATACTTAGGTTATAGAAAATTTAAGATTGTAAGAACCAGATTGTTTCCATTGTTTATTGCGTACTGAGCAAATAAGGATACTGTACAGTATGCTGTGTACATTATATTTTAAAAAAAACTCAAAAGTAGAGGATCGGAACAACAAATGGACATGTTTTCTATATAGTCCTGTACATATATGGTACTTATACTATACTTTAAAGTATACAGTTTTTTAGAAATGTTAAGTTTGCTATGCTAAATATAAATGTTCTGTATTTTATTAAATTTAATAAATTTGGAGTTCATTTTCATTTCTATACTACAGATGTTTTCGATAAACCACCAACTCTGATTAACCGCCAAAATCATCCACAATCGGATGGTGGCATCTTATCAGGGTTTGACTGCATTTAGAATTATAAATCATTGACAAGAGATTATTCTTTAATTCACTGGATCTGAAATTGGTCAGTAATATTAGATTAGATGATGTCATTTGACAAGTGAGTTTGTTGTGAAGATGGCAGTTCTTTTCTGAAGACTGTAATTTCTAATTTCCTGAAGTGGAAGGAATAAAATTAAGTTAATTCTTAAAATAAATATAATACTCAAATAATAACAAGAAAAAAGAAATAAAATTAATTAAGAAGGGTCTGTTATTAAATCTTCACAAACTAGTGTTTGTTTGTCAATAATATTACCAAGTTTCTTTACTTTTTGAATGCCATTTATATATTATTGACTAGTTTCTAATAAAAACTTGTATAGTTAAAAAAACTGCTTATGATTTTGTTTTATAAAATATAACTTAATTTCTACAATCTGGATAAATCAAATTTAAATAATTTATTCAATTTGAGAGATGACGACAAAAATTACAGATTGGATCTTGGATATAAAATGAATAAAAATGATATCATACATCACCCAAAGCTCTTCTCTCCAAGGAATCTCATTCTTAAATTCAGTTCTAGTTGATTGTAATGTAAAAAATTTTATTAAATAGAAATATTCGTTAAAAACTTTCAAGATGAAAACAAGTTTTCTAAAAGAATAATAATATCCATTTATAATTATCATCAAAAATGAAGTGCTATTCCATTCTGCAACAAATCATATATCAAAAAAAAAATTAATGTTTGACAACTTGTTATGCTGTTATTAATTTAAAATTTTCTATATAATTTAAATATTCAATTATATTAATAAGTTTTTATTTCAATTTTAATTATATAGAGTGAAGAAAATAGACATAGGCTTGAAAGAGATTTAAGAACTGAAACTGATGAATTGTTATCATCATTAGGAATACTTCCACCTAGTGGTAAGAAAATTGTAATTGATTAAAAGTTTCTCTTAGATTAATGTAAATGATAATTATAAAAATTTTGTTTAAAAGTTTAAATTATTATTGTGTTTAAAATTGAAAACTTCTCACTGGTTGAAATCCACAAAATAAATTAAGATCAATTATCACTCAATATAAGAAAAGAAAATGGAAAATTGTTGCTAATCATGGGAAGTATATATTTTATAATAATAAATTTTCTAAATATTGTTGTATTTAAAATTTTAGCATTCTATAACTTATTATAAATGTTCCTTTTCAAAGAAGTATTTACCAGTATGTATTAATATAATGTTTTACTATACATATATGGCAGATAGGTAATTGATATTCAGTGGCAGAACTTTTGGCAGGCAAAATTTTTGGCCCCTCACAAAATATTATTCGGGCCCCTACTACAAAAAAATTTATCTATAATTTGTTCCACTTTGAGATGGCAGTGACATCACGAAAAGACGTCACTGCCATCTCAAAGTGACAAATTGACGTCGTCTTGTGTGTAGTACACATTAGCATATCCTTCAGCCATTAGATATCAAAGTATAGTATAAATAGCACATTTTCAACAATTTAACCACTTTTCTGTGCATAAACAGTTGAATTAAAAAGTTTTCACTAATTAGCCGATAAATCTGAAGTCTTCATCATAACTGATATAAATAAACTTTATAAAATATTTTAGTTTTATTACCGTTTTTTCCATTTTTTATTATTTATTTAAATTGTAATTTTCATGCACTCATGTTAAAAGATATAATAGAAATGTGATTATATACTTTTAAATAGCTTTATTATTTTTATTAATACTTAAGAATTGTTTTAATTCTCTTAGCATCTTGGGATGAACTGTCGAAAAATTAACAGATTATCATCTAACCCATTTGGCTAATTCCTTATCGAAAGGGCCATTTTGGTCAACCAGGATTATTTATACTTAAATTTTATGGCAAATTTTCGATTTGCCTATGCAATACTTATGTTGACACTCTTCGTAGGAAAATCAAGGTGATGGAATAAGCGGTGAAGTGTTGTTCTGGAATTGCCGGCATTTATGTCTATCAGTAAATGGCTTATGGTGGGGCATTCATTATGGAAAAAATGATGGTGGGCCTTCATGTAAATGGCAGATTTAGTAAAATTGTCATATCTACTTAAACCGGGGTTCCCAATGAGTGCACATGCCCCACGGAGGGGCAATTTGACTTTTAAGAGGGTAATTTGAGACTGAGTTATTAACAGTGAATGTTTTGCATTTCTTATGATTCTAGGGGGCTTCATATACAATATAAATATATATTGTGACATACACATTTTTTTAAATTAAAATCGTGCACGTCGATTTTGAAACTTTATTTAGTGTTTTTCATATCACTTTATATTATTATTAATTTTTAAACAATTTCTTAGTGATTTATTCCTTAGTACTTCAACTGTCCTTTCGTTCTTTTATTTTTCTCCTTCATGGATGCCATGTTTTTTGGAAGTTTGTAGCTTTTTAGACCAAGTTAATGATCTTTTAGAATTCCTCCACGTAAATAGGAGTTCACTTTTTGAATAACAAAAATTAGGTCACGGGGGGCATTAGGATTTTAGAGATGCTTAGTGGGGGCATGGCCAAAAAAAGATTGGGAACCATTGAATTAAATGATCTTTCACGACTTTTCAAAGACTACTTTGGTGTTGATATTTTTTTATATTACATTCTGGTGTCAATACTGTGCCTTTAACTACAAGTATGCACAATTTCAAAAAAATTGATGACCCAAATGTCTGAACTTCCTCTTGTAAGTGTGACTAGGAAAATATTTGATTAGCTTGTGATTGAGAAAAAACAGAGAATAACTGATGTGAGTGTGTGGAATGTGTAATGTGTCTTCAGGAGTGGAAGAGGATATGTGTAACAGATTTTCACAATGCATATAAAAATGTGTTTGCATGAGAAAGAGGATTTTGTGTACATTTGTGAATCTTGAGAAATTTCTCTTATACAACTGAATGAATAGAAATAAGCTATGGAAAATATTAAAGAAATATGGTTGGAATGAATGTTGGACCTGTTAGTGATGTGCATTAACAATTGTGCATATAAGAAAGTGAATAAAGGTATGTCAGAATACTCTGTGATTCAGAAAAAGGATGAAACAAGGGTAACTAATGTCCTTATGGCTGTAAAAATATATAAGGATAAAATAAAATAAAATATAATGTTTATGGGTAGCTGCTATGAATGAGTGCATTTGAAAGTGAATAATGAAGGAAGTATATTACCTACTGTATACTGATAACATTATATCCATTCTGAGGATGAACAATATCTAAGGATTCTTATTGCAAAAGATCTGAATGAGGCATTTGGAAAAAACAGATGAGAATAATGCAGGGAAAATGAAAGTTAGTTTTTGATTTGAATGGAACAGAGGCATACAAAGTTTGAAGGAAATGTATCTATGATCCAAAATAGATGGTTTAATACAGGTATCCTTCCTATAACACAATTTTCTACAACATAGTTTCACTCTAACATGATCTGAAAATTGCAGAAACCCTCATATAACACAGTATTTCTACAACAAACTTTTACTTAACATCAACCAAACAAACTAGCCAAACTTCCCCTGGTGGACAAAGTTTAAATTACATTTTTACAACAATTATTTTTGAATCAAAGCTATGGTGCCACCATCTGCTTAGTTAATTATTAACTCAACAGATGGTGGCACCATAGCTTTGATTCAAAAATAATCGTTGTAAATGTCACGGGGGGCATTAGGATTTTAGAGATGCTTAGTGGGGGCCAAAAAAAGATTGGGAACCATTGAATTAAATGATCTTTCACGACAAGACTACTTTGGTGTTGATATTTTTTTATATTACATTCTGGTGTCAATACTGTGCCTTTATTTCCTTCCTGATTCTGTAAACAGTCCTTAGCGAGAAACCGGTTAATTCCTCCATCAAATTTACAATATCAATTGTAGATTTATCGGGATTCAATTCTACCCAAGTTCTATTAATCTGCCATAAACATTAAGTATAATCTGCTTTGCTTGACTATGAAGAATCTTTCCTCTCATATTATTCTTTACATAAGAACAAGTTGCCATCTTACTTTTAGAATAATCTCGAATATGAATATTCACGATTACAAAATTTTTTATTTTTTTAATTTCGTCTTTTTCTATCCCAGACTCCAAATCAACCAAACAATCTAGCCAAACTTCCCCTGGCAGACAAAGCTTAAATTACATTTTTACAACGATTATTTTTGAATCAAAGCTATGGTGCCACCATCTGTTGATTGGTTTTATGAAACATTTTCACAGAATGGATCCAATTTTGTTTCTAAAGTGAATAAAATTGAATATTGTATAAGAAGAATTTCTTGAAGAAGAAAATTATTTTTTCAAATGATTAACTGATAGTCAACAATATTGTTCTAATAACAATCAAATGATAGCTCAGTGTCTACCAAACGGTGTGCTGCGGCACACTACTGTACCACGAGAGATTCCAGGTGTGCCGCGAAAGAATTTAGAATTTAGCACTAAGTTGGTGCCATCTAGTAATTATTAATTAAACAATAATTTTTAAATTTATTATTTGCTAAATTCTAAATTTAATTAATTAATTATTAACTCAACAGATGGTGGCACCTACACACACAAAATGCAATCATTCAGAAATACTTTGCTAAACTTAGTGATAAATGCAATTTCACTACTTTTCCATGAGAGGGATGATATGCAGTCTATTCTCAATTTAAATTTGAAATTGAATTAATTGGCAGCAATTGAGAATTTTGTTCCAAACATTCAGTTGTTGGATAAAAAATAAGTTTTTATTCTTTAATAGAGGAAAGTGAGAGAGAGGAAAAACTTTTTATTCATAAATTTTTTTTGGGTATTTGTTAAAGAAGATTGTTTTCTAGTGGGTTGTAACGGATTAGATTACAGATTTTGTAAAGACAGCAGAAGATATACAAAATTTAAAAGCAGAAAAAGTTCAGAAAGTGAAGTTGATATTGTTAAAAAAAACATTCTCATTTTAACAGAACAGTGGTAAGGAAGATATAATTATTAAATGAATGTTATATAGGCTGTATATTTTTCTCTTTTCTTTTGTTTTACGTATATTGTTTTTTAGAGTCTGTATATATTTTTTCTTTCTTTATGTTTCATGTTATTGATATTCTTAATAAAAATTAAGTTTCTTATATGAAATTAAAATTATTTATTTTTAATTGGTTTTGGAATGTAATGCTCCTTTTTGTATAGGCTCTAGATCTTATATAACATAGATTCACACCATATGGTGTTTTTAGGAACTTATCTACCATGTTATAGGAGGAATGACTGTAGATACATACCAATCCTCAATTAGGTCAAACATTTTTAGTCCCCAACATTAGGTCAATGACCCCTCTTCTGTTTTTAACAACAAAGATAGGTTCATTGCCTTTATTTAAAACAAAAAGGTTAGTACTTATTAAAAATTTCAATAAGTGCTCCCCTCTTTAATTGATGTCCTTTCTTCCCCCCAAACTAAGTGATGAGAATTGAATTAGCATCAACACAATCAATAAATCAAATTGATTCTGCTGACAGAATTCCATCAAATACATAAAAATTCTTGTTGTTGAAAGTTTGTTCTTATCATAAGGAAAATATGCAGAGGAAACAATAAGTTCCCTGCTATCATAATTTCCTCCAAGTTTCATTTATAAAATTGTTAGATCTCTACTACAGAAATCTCACATGGTTGAAGCCAGGCTGACTAATTGTGGTGTCTGAGACAAGTTTTAAAAACAGCACCTTTTAAAATTTTTTTGAAAAACTCAAGTAGTGAATAATAATCTACTTAATAGAATAATGGACATTTTATAATAAATTTGTATTAAATATAAAAAGTTTTATTTAAATATAAAAAAGAACAAAAACACCAGTAGTTTGAACATTACAATACTTAAAAACAGAAAAACTGAATATAATTTGTTCTAAATTACTCTTTGAGCTTTTATTGCAGCAAACTGCTTGATTGCATCTTTTTAATTTATTGTTTTAGTTGTCATCTTCTCTACAGAAATTATTGCTAAATCATTCATTTCAGTCTTGGGTAGTTGTTGTTCATAAAGAATTTTTTTTAATTTTCAGTTTAGAAAAATTCTGTTCAGCTACAATTACAGTTACAGGTAGTGTTTATAAAATTCTTAGTGCTACAACAACATAATTTTGTCATTTTATATGAATTTCGCCACATTAATATTTTTTTGTTCTTCATTATACAATTCATATTTTTGCAATTCATTTCAGTGCCAATATCAATCTGGCCCCTGAGGCAATTGCCTCGCTGCCTCATCTATGGAACTGGCCTGGTTAAGCATTTATGTTATCTTTGGAAAACATACATCTGAGAGCCACTTTCAAAATAAAGGCTTAAATAAATAACTTGTCCCCTTATAATTAAGCCCTCATATTTGACCCATATAATGCCAAGGATCTTAAACAAGGTCATAACAGCCCCTCATGAGCTATTGACTCAAAAGGGCAGAAGCAGCGTTAGAGTGCTGGAGATTGATTTGCACCAATCTCAGACCCATGACTCTACAAATGCTCTAAGTGGTGTATCTGAAGACTCAGTAAAGCCCGCAGATTCCAAATCAAATCCTATTCTTTTGCATGAACAATCACTGAAGATATTGATCATATAGGCTCAGCATTAAGATCGAAAAGTACCTTAAAGGATTCCAGATTCACTTCAGTAGAATATAACTCTGGCTGAAAGCACTGAGTTCTATTTATATAGATCTACTATCCTAAAAGAAAGAATAGAACCTATAGAACTAATCCTCTTACTGGCATCAGAGATGCCAGCAGATGGCCCAGAGATAGATAATTGAGAAATGTGTCCCTGTAATTGAAAGCTTATGGTATCACTACTTTTCCTTTTATTACAAAAAAATGGATCACTCAAAGAGATACATCCAGAGATTTGTTTTTAAACAAATTAGCTTTCCACTTGCATTGGAGTTCTCTGGATGATAACTCTGAGTGAACAAAAGTTTTATTTGTAAAAAACTTGTATTGTTCTTAAAAGAACTTTAAAAAAGAACTTTCCACTTGATTTAATTATAATACTGTTCATTCTAGCACTGATTAAAAGTGGAAAAATTTACACATAAAATTTAGTAGCGCTTTCGACTTTATTAAGTCCTCATCAGCTATACTTTACATATATAGATTGTCGAACATAAGAATGCCAAAACAGAACAGCATTTAATTATCAATAATTCGCGATCCTCTTTGGAATCTTAAAGCGTTTCACCTGCCCAGTGTCTATTTTTAACGCGGGAGTTCGATTGGGCGGGGAATCGGTTGATCTACTTTGATGCCGATCCATCCTTTCCCGGTGCTCGGTCTCCACGCGAGCAATTGCCAGCTTTAAGCGGTTTACGTATACCAATAATCGTTTTCTAGTTTTTGAATTTTCCACTACAAAGTTTGCCGGAGTAGTTTTCTCAACTATCCGATATGGCCCGATATATTCTGGCTTAAATTTCTGATCAAATGTACTTTGAGGCATATAAGTCTGATTAACTAAAACTTGCTCACCAATAGAAAATTTATGAGGTTTAATTTTCTGTACTTTTATAACTGATTTTGTAGGTGCTCGCAATAATCGAGGTATTCCTGTATATAAATGGACAGAAAACATGAGCTTGATCTTATAAGCCTCCATTTCCTTCAGAAAGTAAGCTAAAAATTAAAGCTACATCATATAAATATTAAGCTTTTAATATATAATTGTAATATTTAGAATATATTGGAAAATTACCTTCCTCCACACTAGAATCTAATTGTGTAACTTTAACTGCCAATCGATCAATACGTCCCTGAAGTGAATTGGCACGAGCTGCAAGATTGGTTGCTTCATGAAACATAGCACCAAACATGTCTTCAGCATGCTTGGATAGTGATGATAACTGACGGATAACATTAGCTAAGGTTGCATTAGTTACACATTCTAATTCATTGGGAACTGCTATTGCCAAAGCACCTTGTTCATCAAAAGGCAATGTTTCACGGCAAACATGAACAGGTTCAATTACACGTTGTAAAAGAGGCATACTTATTCTTCAACATATGCACTCCTGAGAGAAAAAAATTAATTATTATTTCAAAAAAATTTTTAAATTAATATTTTATTATTATAGTAATTCTCGTGATGTCACTACTTTCTGAAAGTGGAACAGACTATAAATATTTTTATTAGAAAACAACAAACTTGAAAATTATCAAAAGAAAATATATTTAAAATTAAAAATTCTCCTGGATTTTAAATTTGCAAAATCTTTAATTGCATCTTCTGTTTCCATATTTTTGGCTACTACTACTATCACTACTACCACCACTACTACCACCGGCACTGCTTGATTCAATGAATGTTTCATTGTTTTCGTGGTGCATTTAATTTTTATTGTATTATGTTGTTAATTTTAAAAAACAGTAAAGAAAGTACAGACAAATAGGATTTGGGCCTCCTATAATTCTGGGCCACCTTGTGTTGCAGGGTCTGGTGCATTGTAGTTCTGCCACTGTTGATATTAACAATTTTACTTAGGTATTTTATATCAATTATACATATGTTTATCTTTTATATATAGCAATTGTAGTAGTGCATGTTTTAAGTACAAATAAATAAATAAATTTTTAAATTAATAATTAATTTAGTTGTTATTAATAATTGTTAAGTATTAATTAATAACAATATTTATAAAATATATAATTGCTAAAAAAAACTGAAATAAAATATCACTTAAGGAGAAAAGGTATTTAAATTCTTTACATAGACTTAACATGGGAAAGGAGAAAATAAAATATATGAAAACAAAAAGACATAATGGCAAAATTTTTTATAATAACAAAAAGGCATATATTGACAAACTCTTCAGCACTTCCTTTAGGACAAGACATATTTTTAATGTTTCTGATTTTGATAGAAAAATTGTTAAAATTAGTAAATGATATCTTGAATTGAAGATTTTGATTACTCTGTTAAAAATGTCGAGTTTAGAATATTATTTTTAATTTAATTTAAGAAAGAAATAAATGCTAAACCAAATGTATCTTGTCCTGCTAACATGTGTTTTCTATATGTTGTAATGTTTATACATCAATCACAATTTTTAATTCATTTTTTCTATTTGTAATTGAAAGTTTTGAAAATTAGCTACTGATTTGCATGCTATCTAATGGTCAAAGTTATTAGTAAGATATAGCACTTACTTTGATATCATTGTGCTTGTTGTCAACAGTGACTCATATTTAGCCAAAGCTGTTTAGGATGGCTGTAATTAAGATTAGTGCTTATGTGACCTTGCTGTGTGAAAATGGATTATGGTTTGATCAAAAACTGTTAGAGAACAGAAAATTACTGTTATCAGTCTAAAGTAAAACTAATAGTCATTCATAGTTACTATGCATAATTATAAAAATATATGATAGAATTGAATGTTTATGACTTTTAATTTATTAAAAATTGTTTGGTTTTGGTTCAATATTTTCAACAGCACTAACCAGCAGTCAAGAAAAACAAGTTTTATTAATTAAACATAAAAACGTTTTCGGTATATTTCTTATACCATCCTCAGTTACAATCGTTTTAGAATACAACAGATTTTAAACAAACATTCCAAAATAGAACATCATTACACATTTCAAAGATTAACAAAGCCGAAGAGTGTTTCAGGAAATAATACAGTATGACATATAGATTGTTTAACAAAATATTACATATTAAAATATATCTTTTGTTAAACAGTCTATATGTCATACTCTATTATTTCCTGAAATGCTCTTTGGCTTTGTTAATCTTTGAAATGTGTAATGACGTTCTATTTTGGAATGTTTGTTTAAAATCTGTTGTATTCTAAAACGATTGTAACTGAGGATGGTATAAGAAATATACCGAAAACGTTTTTATGTTTAATTAATAAAACTTGTTTTTCTTGACTGCTGGTTAGTGCTGTTGAAAATATTGAACCT
>AYEL01086740.1:0-18343 GCA_000484575.1 Olivierus martensii
TATTATTTCCTGAAATGCTCTTCGGCTTTGTTAATCTTTGAAATGTGTAATGACGTTCTATTTTGGAATGTTTGTTTAAAATCTGTTGTATTCTAAAACGATTGTAACTGAGGATGGTATAAGAAATATACCGAAAACGTTTTTATGTTTAATTAATAAATCTTGTTTTTCTTGACTGCTGGTTAGTGCTATTGAAAATATTGAACCTTAACCTTTGGATTCCAGGCAGTTCTCTAGTTGATGATAAACTTTGTTTGGTTTTATGAAACATTTTCACAGAATGGATCCAATTTTGTTTCTAAAGTGAATAAAATTGAATATTGTATAAGAAGAATTTCTTGAAGAAGAAAATTATTTTTTCAAATGATTAACTGATAGTCAACAATATTGTTCTAATAACAATCAAATGATAGCTCAGTGTCTACCAAACGGTGTGCTGGGGCACACTACTGTACCACGAGAGATTCCAGGTGTGCCGCGAAAGAATTTAGAATTTAGCACTAAGTTGGTGCCATCTAGTAATTATTAATTAAACAATAATTTTTAAATTTATTATTTGCTAAATTCTAAATTTAATTAATTAATTATTAACTCAACAGATGGTGGCGCCATAGCTTTGATTCAAAAATAATTGTTGTAAAAATGTAATTTAAACTTTGTCCGCCAGGGAAAGTTTGGCTAGATTGTTTGGTTGATTCGAAAATGGTTTATCCCCTGTTTGTATGTTATTGTTATGACTACCCCCAGACTTTTTATTATATCGAGGATAAAAATATGAATTACGATTACAGTGAGATTTTGAAACTTTATACACGAAAGTATTCTGATCAAGGATGCGTTTCAAACTTCAACAGATTAATCACTGATAACTTGCTGTTTAGTTTTGGAATGCACCCCAATATTTCTTCTCACAGACGAACTATAACCACTTCGCTGAAAAATGTTAAATGTGCATTAAAAATGTTTAATATAGGATGGTTTCTTGGTCATAAAATTCAGTCCATCTACGAATTTATGTGATAATAATAATAGCAAAATACCACGACACAAATCTGACAGTAACAGAAGAAGAAAATTTAAGAGACTTGAGAAATGATGCTGTGCACAAAGCTTCACATTCTGAGCTAGAATTGTCAGCATTTTGGATTTTGCTCTTGAGCCAGTATTCTCGATTAACTACCACAGCCATTCAATTCTTGTTGCCATTTGGATCATGGTATCTTTGCGAGTTAGGTTTTTTCATCTCTCATGGAAATGAAACAAAAAAAAAAACGGGAACAATTACTGATGGTAAATGAGGAGTTACATGTATGTATATTTAATTTAGAGTCACGTCTTGATATAATTATTTCTCAAAATCAATCGCATCCTTCTCATTAATAAAATTATTATTTATATTACCTATTTATTAATTTCGATAAAATAATAATATTTTATTATTGTTACCTATATTAATATTTTGATTCATATTAATAAAATAATTTTTGGATTTTTATTTGGTGTGCCACAAAACAAATTCCCCTGCTTCAGTGTGCCGTGAAGTAAAAAAGTTTGGCAGACACTGTGATAGCTACTGAGCAAAGCATTAAAATCTATGTTATATTGGCAGTCATTCAAATAACAATGTGTATTGCTCAATTATAGAAGATCCCTAATTTTTGACAATCCATATTTATGAAGGTGATTATTTACAATGAAAATCTGTACTTATGATGGCCACTATTAATGATTTTATAATAATGATGATCAATCAACCAGATAAATAGAAGCATTTGTATTTCTACTACACAGTATTTGTATATAATGTTGGGTGTCATATATCCAGATTTTTTAGGTATCCAGGCTCGATCTATTCAAGCCCATCTTTCACCTGATTACCCATTGTTGTTAGGTGTGAACAACTGTAGTGTATATTGGAATGATCAGCTACTTAATATTCAATAAAAAAAAGAAAATGGCATATAATACAAAAGAAAAAAATGTCAGCCAAATTGGTCTTCAATGCTTTATTTTATAAAAATTAAATAACTTTGTTTCAATTCAAGAATATTTTCTGAATTGAAACAAAGTTACAATTCAGAAAATATAACAAGTCTGAAATATCACATATAGTAAATCCAATGAAATTACATATAATAAATTAATTTATATTTATCTGAATTTGATTCTATATTAAGCCCAGAATCAAATTTGGATTTCATGCTTCTGAAAAATTTTTCATGGATCTGTTCCAGCATTAATTCACTTTCTATAGAGTTTGGGCCAGATTAAGCTAGTGCAGGGCCTGTAGCATATGTTAAAAAAGTGATCCTATATTAAAAATAACAATAAAACAACACACACATATTTGAACACATACATTTTTAATTTCCATAGTAATTATCATCATCAAAAGTAACAAAACAGTCAACATTATTGTTTAAATATTGCTAAATATGGCATAAATCACAAGATCATTGGTTTAATGCTTGTTTTAGATAATGACCAAAAATTATACACATATTTATTGGTGCGGGACCCGTAGCATATGCTACTTTTGCTATTACATTAATCTGGCTCTGTATAAAGTCCTATTAGCTCTATCACAAATGTGAACATTTTGTAATTGGATCTGAAATGGATACAATTATGTACTCAGCCAATGATTGGGAAGTGGCATTAAAAATAATTGTTTATATTTGCTGGAAACTTTGTTAAGTTAGTTTGAATTAAGCCAATTATGGATTACTTTTTGCAGATGACACTTTTAGAGCCCTCACAGACTATCCAGTATCTATGTGGGATCAACTGGAAGATTAAAGGATGGGGTTCAGTGATACTTGTTGGGCCAGGACCTTTCCTGAAAAAATGATATTTAGGATCCAAAATTGAACTCAGATCCTTCAAGATGGTAAAAAAAAACTACTTTACCATGCAGTTGATGCTAGAAACTTGGACATAGGAAAATAACTTAAACATTCCATCTTTGTTTTTACATTGTGCTTTCTTTAATTTTAATCATACACTGACGGAAAAAAAAATCCCAACACCAAGAAAGACTTGTGTTAGATAAACAAAATTTGGTAGGCGTGTTTATACATCTGAAAGATGACATCGATTCAAATTTCGCGCTTTGCGCATAAGTGTGGCGCTAGTAGTTCGCAAACTTGATTTGCAAATTCCGAGTGGAGCACTCGGAATTTGCAAATCAAGTTTGCTTTAAATGCATGCTGTAAAGTTTGTGAGCGTTATTAAAGAATACACACCATTTATTCAGCATTACTGTATGCTACTACTTTTTAAAAACAATATTGAATATTCTGAGTTCTGATAGTTAGAGGAACACAACCTCCATTTATAATATAGGTAGGCCTCAATTAGTGCGAATAATTGATCCCACAAATTTCTTGCACTATTCAAAGTATTAACTATATGTAAAATATGGTAATTGGTTCTTGCTTTGTGAGATTCTGGCCATTAGCCAACCTCACAATGAATAATACAATATAATAACTGTTAAGAACAATATTTAACTGTTAAGAAATATTTATTTTCATATTTTACATCATTGTTCATCATCTAAATTAATAACATACCGGGAATTGCATCTCATACCATCATCAAACCAACCGCCAAATCAAAACCAAAAGAGCAAATTGAAAGAACCACTTTTATATTGCTCAATCACATCCATTTTTTGCTGTAGCATAATCACTAACCTCTTTCTTCGTTTCATGTTTTATCATCAAAAGTGTTCTTCCTTTTATTCATTTCGATATTTTTTAAAATAGAAAATTCTGTACTATACTATATATATATATATACAATAACAAACCTGAATAATAGTAATGTTAAATAGCTAATGGCAAAAAAGCCCATCTTTAAATAATAGTAATGTTAAATAGCTAATGGCAAAAAGCCCATCTTTCTGGCATTTCACCCCTTCAAAGCCAAGTGACTGTTCTTGGACTGCTCCTTAGATCCCTTCAAAGCCAAGTGCAAAAAAAAGCCCATCTTTCTGGTGTTTCACCTCTTCAAAGCCAAGTGACTGCCATCTTTCTGGTGTTTCACCCCTTCAAAGCCAAGTGACTGTTCTTGCTGCTCCTTGTCTGGATTTTACTAACCAAAAATTAACATTAATTTGTTAATTGACATCATAAAGGGGATAAACCTTTACTATAAACAACTGAGTTCTGCTGCTTCTACTGACAAAAGAAATCACAACAAGCACTTGAAGCAGGATAAAAAACTAATTTATTATTAGATATATATAATATGCACTACATATATGTAGTGCATATTATATATATCTAATAATAAATTAGTTTTTTATTCTGCTTCAAGTGCTTGTTGTGATTTCTTTTGGGATAAACCTTTGTTAATAAGACTGGTCTATGCTTACAACTCGCATTAATCGAATATTTGCTCACACTAAGTGAAAAACGGTATCATTTTTATAAGTCGCACTAATCGAATATCGTAACTGAAAAACGGTATCAATTTTATAAGTTGAGATCGGAAGAGCGTCGTGTAGGGTCTATGCTTACAACTCGCATTAATCGAATATTTGCTCGCACTAACTAGTCTATGCTTACAACTCACATTAATCGAATATTTGCTCGCACTAACTGAATCTATGCTTACAACTCGCATTAATCGAATATTTGCTCGCACTAACTGAAAAAAGGTATCATTTTTATAAGTCGCACTAATTGAATATCGCATTATTCGAATTCACACTAATCGAGGCCTATCTGTATTGCACATATGGAAAATCATTTTCTGAATTATGAAGAATTCAAATTTTGGAACACAATCCTGTTGTAAGTTGGGGATCTCCTGTATTGATAAATATTTTGTCTCTATTCTAAAATTAGTAACATCATTATTGACAAAATATTTATTGGATTATTTTGAAATTCAAGATACAGAAAAAAGCTGCAATGATGACATCTATAGATATTTATTATTTATGAACATTTTCTGATATTTAATTAATAAGACTTTTTCAATATAAATATATAGGGTTGTTTGGAAAGTAATTTTGTTTTTTCATGAAAATGAACAACAATTTTTTTATAGTATATAAATATTATTAATTATATATTGACAATTTTGGTCCAATACATGTTGCCATCTTTCTGATAGTATTATGATCCCATGCTCATAGAATTTCTGATCTTTGCTTGCAAAAAACTGAACCAAGTAATTTTTGAAACTAAGTGTTTTTCCGTGTAAAGAATTCTGTAAAGACCTGAATAAGTAATAATCAGATTTGGTGGGTATTGTAGCACATCCCAGATATGGTGGGTATGGTAGTACATCCCATCCAAACTGTAACAGCTTCTGGTGAGTCATCAAATTTGTATAAAGTTTGGCATTGTCATGGTGAAATACTATGCCTTTTCTGTTAATTCATTCTGGCCTCTTCTGTTTGATGGAATCACTCAATTTGTCCAATTGGTCAGTACACTTCTGAATTAATTTGGAATTGTATGGTAGAAGCTCAAAAAAAACAAAACAGTTCCCTTGAAATCCCATCAAACAAAGAGCATCTTTTTTGATGAATATGGGGTCTCAGAGTGCTTTGAGTTGATTCATTTCTTCTGCTTCATGATCGTTTGCATTCAACTTTGTTGTAAACAATCCATTTTTCATCAACAGTTATGATCCTCTTCAGGAGAGGAATCGAATGATCATGAAACATTGGAATATGTATTTGGAATATGTAGAGGAATTTGAACAATAAGCATTTTCTGATAATGAACCAGAGATTTCTGGCCTCTTCTGTTTGATGAAATCACTCAATTTGACCAACTGGTGGCAGTACACTTCCAAATTAATTGTGGAACTGTCTGGAAGAATGTCAAAAAAACAACAATTCCCTTGAAATCCCACCAAAGAGCATCATTTTTTATATGAATATGGGGTATTGGAGTGCTTTGAGCTGGTTCATTTCTTCTGCTCCATGATCACTTGCATTCAACTTTATTGTAAACAATCCATTTTTCATCAATAGTTATGATCTCATGTTTGAGCAGCAAATCACAGATGTCGATGCAATGGAGCAAATCTTTCTTTGAGAACATGTGGAACCCAAATATCAATGTTTCAACTGGTCGTGAACAGTTAAATTCAATAAATTCAATCTTGTAGCAATTTCTCATGTTATTCAGTGGTTTGCTTCAACCAATATCTTTATTTTGTCATCATCAGCTTCACCTAATTATCCCGCACATGGTGCATCTTTAACATCAAAATTGTCAGAATGAAATTTTGCAAACAAGTTTTGCTACTGGCATTCTGTTAACACGTCATCTTCGTATACTTCACATAACTTTTCATTCTGTTAACACAACTTTTTTCTCGCTTGAACAGCATTCTTACTTGCACATCTTCTTCCTACACTTCACATAACTTTTTTCTTGTTTGAACAGCATTCGTACTTTTTCAGTAATAAAGAAGCAAAACATGCCGAAAATCTCTATTTTATTTTTCATTTTTGATAGGACACTAAAAAAACTACTGCACAAAATCAAAGAAAATTTTTTTCAAATATACCTTGAAATGTCAGCTGTTGAAATTTACAATGACAATATGGCTTAGAATGAAATTGGTAGGTAAAAATGCAACTAATGCCACTGGTGGGAAAAAAATTAAATTACTTTCTGAACAACCCAATAAAATCAGACACTATTTGAACATATTTCAGTAAAAACTGTTTGCCATTTTTAGGCTTGGGAATGCATTATGATTTTTTGATAGAAATGAATAGCAATTTTAGACTTTGATTTATAAACATTTTCAAAAAATGCTTTAATCTCTTAAACCAGAATTGAAGTATAGTCAACTTTTCCATTCAAAATAAATAAAAGAAAAATAATAAGAGATAATGAATTCATGATAACTCTGAAGAATTGTAATGTTTTGAAAAATGAAGATTTTTTTTTAATCAGAAAAAGTGTATTTTCAAATTGAAAATAAGTATTAATCAAATTAAAATAGAATATAACATAGGAAAAACAATTCTAGTGAAACTATGAAAAGAGAAACTTTAATCTACCATATTTCCAATATACTGATACGGAAAAAGTTTTGTATAATTGACTTTTACCAATGTTAAAGTAAAATTGCTCCTATATCTATTTCTATATTGATAAAAATGATATTACAGCAGTATTAAAAAATTGCATTATTTGTCTTTTTAACTATATATTCTAATATATGTACAGTAATATATTATATCATCCTCTTGAATGATGTAATGTACCATTGGTGATATCATCATCTAAAAAATGATTAAATAAAACATATGTGTGATATGTATAATAATCAGTGTTGAGGTTTGAGATTTTTCTTATAATGACTAAATTTTCACAACTTAGCAATGATTGTATAACTAGCATTAACTTACTGCAAAACAGTCAATAAACAAGTCCATCTATAAAATCCAAAAACTTGCCTTATAAACTAAAATACAGACAGCTCAAAAATTATTGTAAATTTTTTTTTTCCTTTTTGAGCTGTTTATATATAAGTCTACACATTTCTTGATTATTGTTATTAAATAATTATTGTTAGTATACAAATATTGCAATTTTATTATTTAAATGTATAAAAAATGAAATATAATAATAATTTTTATCACATTATTTTTAGCAGATTATTTTTGATACTTATTTCCTTCACATAAACTTAAAAATCATGCCAAACAAATCCTTGATGTTTATAAGGAAATTTAATACTTTGAAATAAATTTTGACTAATATCACTACCATCTTGAATTTAATAAATAAATTAATAACTAAATTATGAATGACATCATTTATTATTTAATAATTGATTTAAATTTATAATTAATTTATGTGAAGAAAAATCTGCTTTGACAGGGATCAAATTTATTTAATAATTGTTAAGCAATCATCCTAATATCCTAACTGCTAGATTACAGAGGCCACCTGACAAATCAATTCTTCAGATATTAGTATAATGAATTTTAGAATTTTGAATCATAGACATTAGACTTACTGATAGAAATATTCCTAACTAGGCTTATCATCAAGCCATGAGCCCACAATGGCCCACTACTAGGCAAAATTTGATCATCACATTCATAATTACAAAGTAAATTTTCAAGGATAATAATCAAATAATTATTATCCTTGAAGATTTACATTGTAAAACTATGAAGAATTGATTTTTCATAATTTTAGTAATTTAAAGAATCAGTCTGCTAACAGACTGATTCTTTAAATTGGCCTCAGTGGTCTAGTAGTTAAGAAATCTGGATATTAACCTGAAGGTCCTCAGTTCAATCCTGGGCTGTGAGAGATTTTTCTTCAGATAAATTAATTATGGATTTTATTTCAATTATTAAATTATAGATGGCACCATTCATAATTTAATTATGGGTTTATTTGTTAATTATAAGATAGTAGTAACATTAATCAAAATTTATTTCGAATTATTAAATTTCTGTTATAAGCATCAAGAATTAGTTTGCCATATATTAGTTTTATTTGATTATTAATTATCCTTGAAGATTTACTTTATTTCCTTCACTGACTGTATCAGATATATCAAATTTACTGTGTGTATTATTGATTTTAAGACAAAATTTGCTTTCTTTTTTACTAGAGGATCTGGTATAATCTGATATTTGGTATATATTGATAATATGAGTACCTGTATATATTTACTGCATTTTTCAATGGTTTTTGCAATTATATAAAACTATTTAACTTAAGAAAACAATGATTTCATATTAAAATGAACCTGAAAATTGGGGATTGGTTTATATATGAATTTCAGATTTTTACTGATTTTTAAACTATGAAGCCAGAAGTCATCTTATATAGCAATCATCATATTAATATTTTTATGAATATTTATAGAAATAATAAATAAATATATACTTCAAATTGTATGTTAATGCATGTTTTATTTGAAAAATAAATCATTATTTTTTTATTTTATAAAATTTTCATATTTAACAGATTAAAAAGTTTTATTATACCATCTAGTATGGATATACTTTGTGGCACCATAAGATATGGGATCATTTTATATAAAAATATATTAACTTTTTTAATTATTATTATTTTTTGCTTTATTATAGTTATCATTAACATATGTTATTTTTAAGTTTTAAGCTTTCACACAAATAAAATGCTATTTTATTTTTAGAGAAAATTTAAAAATTAAGAACTTTAAAGCCATCCTGTTATACTAACAAAAATGCACACAAAATACAAAGCTCTCTGTTAATAAAGTATTTATCCTGTTTAGAGCTTTGTATTTTGTGTGCGCACTTAAAAATTTTACAAGAATTTAAAATACAGTGATACCTCGGTTCACGAACACAATCCGTTCCTTGACGCTGTTTCGTGATCCGAAAAGTTCGTAATCCAAATCAATTTTTCCCATTGCAGTTAATGTAAATCCAAATAATACGTTTTGTCCTAGAAAAAATTTTAACATGTTATGGCTTTATGTGTGTAAATAATACCTAGAAAAAATTTTTAACATATTATGGCTTTATGTGTGGAAATAATACAGTTTTTTCCTAGAAAAAATTTTTAACATATTATGGCTTTATGTGTGGAAATAATACACCATGAAAAAAATTTTAACATATTATGGCTTTGTGTGGAAATAATACAGAAAGGAAATAAATATAACAGTAATATTAGAAGAAAGCATGTTTAACACCACCTTCACTAACACTTTTAACTTTTTGGGAGCCATAATAAGGGATAAATTTAATTAAATAAAGAAAAAAAACTAAAATATCAACCAAGGGATAAATTTAATTAAGTAAAGAAAAAACTAAAATATCAACACTTGTTGGAACTTTACTGTACCCATATGAGCTGGGCAAACTGGATTGCTGCTGGGTGTGAGGCTGTGTTCAGGGTTTTGTGCGCTGCGAGTCACGTGTGCTCCATGCATTCCGTGCTCGAAGCATCGTTCGTAAAGCGAAGCAAAATTTGTTACAAATGGTGTTAAAGCATCGTTCGTAAAGCGAAGCAAAATTTGTTCGCAAATGGTGTTCGTGATTTGTTTGTGAACCGAGACGTTCGTGATCCGAGGTATCACTGTAGTAGGGAATTGTGAACCGATTTGTTCGTGATCCGAGGTATCACTGTATTAGAATAGTGAAATGGTTTTGCAACAAATGCAATTTAAAATTATTTAGTTATTTAACAAAATACCATAGCATTTCAAAATAATAGAACTTTTACTAAAAATCCTTACATTATATTTGAAACTTACATTTAAATCTCTGAAATAAGAAAACTTATAATTAGTCTAATTAATAAAATTTATTATATACAATGTATTTAGTACCCTGAATTTAGCTTAAGAGAATATTTCAAGTTATTCCGTACTTAAGTTAACTTTAGCACATGTCTATAATTCAAACAGGTTGGATTCTAATCTTGTTTTTTTTTTCATTGAAGATGGTTATTAAATTAACCAAAAGTACTCTGAATAAAGAATTTTTATGCATCCAACTGCATAAAGTGCTTAAGTTTGTAATATTTCAAGTTATGACTAAAACCAATATATGTATATTTAAAACTTAAGAAATATCTAAAATTAATTATAAAAACAATATTAACCTTGCAAATCTAACTTTAGCTGGGACATCAATAGGAGTATCTACTTCATCAGGAAACAATTGATCCAATCTTTGTTCACGAAATTTAATTAACCTAAAAAAATGTTAATAATCAAAATATATTAAAATAAATGAGAATACATTTAAATACAATATACAGGTATCCCTTGTTATACACGATCTCACTTTACGCGTTTTCGCTATAAAGCAATTTTAAAAAGTGAATTAACTTTTTAAATTAAAAAAAAGTTTTATTTAAAATTGTCTCATGTAGATGAGACAAATGTGGATAAACTGCTCTAGTCCCACTCATCAGAGCCATGGAATTAAATAAAACGTCCTTGATCAGAGCTCACTAACGAAGAGCTTCACGAAATAGAAAATAACATGATTTCCATTTCCAGAAATCAGGAGCTTTGTTGCTGAGCCCATCAAACAGCTTTTATACTCAAACTAACTGCTCAAACTCTCTAATATAAATCAATAAACGTAAGCACTATACGCAGTAGAGAATAATCTCAATAAATATCATTTATTTCGGAACTAACAATAAATATCATTTATTTCAGATGCCATTTTCGGCATCTTTTGCCATCTTCAGGTTCTCATTCGAAACTATTTCGAACGTTAATTGGTCTTTACAAAAGAATCCAGAGTTCCAGAAAATTTAAATGTAAAAATAAACATAAAAATAAAAAAAAACATTGTTACCATGATTACTATTTTTTCTTTTGCAATCAGCATGGGAAAAAATTACTTAGAAAACAAATAAAAATCAACATTGTAATTTAAAATGTGAATCAAATAGCTGTACAACAGTCTATCATAAACGTATATTATGCATATATTAGTGTCAGTCTATTTTACAATTTTCAATATATTAAGAAATGAGAAAAACCTGCTTAAAGAATACGAGAAGACAGGCGTATATAAAATACCTATAGAGAATAAGAAGATGCAACAGCAGATGTCATACATAGGAGTAACTACGAGGACCTTGAACCAAAGAGTAGCAGAACATAAAAGGGACATCACCACAGGTAAGTTAAATACGGCGTCAGCTATAGAAGCTTATGCAAATGATGCAAAAATAGGTTGGGACAAAGCTAAAGTAATAAGACCCGTCATGAAAAAAAACATGCATATACGACAGAAACATTAGAGATAGTCAGAAGACAGAATAAAGAAAACCTGGTAAACGAAAAGATAACAGAGCTACCTGAGGCATGGAAATATGCCTTAGAGAATCTAGGGCATTAAAATAGACTGATATGAATATATGAGTAATATATATTTATGATAGATTGTTGTTGTACAGCCATTTGATCCACGTTTTATGTTACGATGTTGATTTTTATTTGTTTTCTAAATAATTTTTTCCCATGCTGATTGTAAAAGAAAAAATAATAACCATGGTAACGATGTGTATTTTTATTTTTATGTTTATCTTTATTTTTATATTTAAATTTTCTGGAACTCTGGATTTTTTTGTAAAGACTGATTAACGTTCAAAATTGTTTTGAATAAGAACACGAAGATGGCAAAAGATGCCAAAAACGTTAGTTCTGAAATTATTCTCTAAAGCATATAGTGCTTATGTTTATTGATTTGTATCAAACAGCTTACAACACAACAAATGACTGAATTTTTTAAACACATTGAAAGTGCCATCAGAATAACTGAAGAAACTGATCATACTGAGAGTAGAAGCACCAAACTTGCGAGAAAAATTCAGAATTCTTTGGCTGTTATAAAGCTTTATAGAGAGAGGAAGAATGTTGCCCATCATCTGAGTCTCGACTGTTTCATTAAAAAAAGTTGATCATCGACCTATCATCCCAAGGACTTCAAGAGAGTGATGATCAAAATCACCAGACTCAGTCCATTCATCATTGGATTGAAGACAGTCAGAAGTATGTAGTGTTTAGCTATTTATGACATTGTATTAATTAAATTCATTCATTAAAATTTATGTATTTTGTTTATAAGTTTAAATAATTCATTCGTTAAAATTTTTTTTGCTCACAGGTGTATAAAGTTTTCATTTTTCTATCTTTCTGAAGAAACTCCTATCCCTATCTCACCCATACTAAATTCAACTCACTGTATGCAATTTCGTGTTACCTAATTATTTCATAGAACCAATTAATCATGAGGGACACCTATAAATTGTATATTTCATACAGTTTAATTTGTGAAATTTAAATTAGTCTAAAAATTCAAGTAATTCCAATTTCATTATTAGTTTAATATGTATATACAATAAAAATACAAGATTGGCCAGATAATGCTATTAGAGCAATTAAATTGTTCTAATAGAATTATCTGGCCAATCTTATACTATAATACGGTTCAAGCTAGCACTGATTAAAAGTGGAAAAAAAACATAAACTTAGTAGCGCTTTTGACTTTATTAAGTCCTCTTCAGCTATACTTTACATATACAGATTGTTGAACATGAGAACACCAAAACAGAACAAATTTAAAGTTTAAATATACAAATGTTAGAATGTTAAAATAAAAAATAATAAACAGTAATTAAATTAACATTAAAAATAAAATTAACAAGCTTTAAAACATTAAGAATAATAATACATAAAAATAAATATAAATAACAGTAGACCCAGTTACAAAGGATGGAACTAGATTAGTATTATAGGAACCATTGTGCTGGTACGGTGGTAGGGAGGTTGTCATTGATAACATAAGCTTTTTTCTTATAGGTAGCAATGACAAGGGCCTCAGCGACTTTGATATCTTCCGCCTTATCTAAGTGGCGAACTATGCGCGCTTGATCCCAATTTATATCCAGGTCGTACTCGTAAAAATGTTTTGCGAGGGCCGTAGAAAAAGTAGCATTTTTTATATCATTACGATGTTCTTTTAAACGGGTGCAGAGCGACCTGGTAGTACTACCTACATACACTTCCTGTCTGTTACGGTCTTTGTTACAAATCGGAATTACATATGTGCCTGCTCTTTTTGATGTCGGAAGTGGTGGTTTGGTATTTTTTAAATTATGAAAAACAGTGCTTAACCGTGTAAACGGTACAGATTTATTAAAATTCTTTAACTCATTGCATATAGATTGTAAGGCTTTATGATAAGGAACTGGATGCAAATAAGTCGGAAAAGAATGTTGTGAGCCCTTGGGAGATTCATTATCTATACGCATATTGTTAATAATAGACTTATTAATATTAGAAACTAAAGATTCATCATAGTCGTGTAAAACTGCTTGTTTAAGTATAATAGAATATTCAGCCTGCTTACTCGCATCATCCGAACAATGTGTGTGTAGTCGGCATAAAAGAGAACGGATAGCCGCAACTTTATATTTGAATGGGTCGTTCGACCACTTAGGGATGAATGCCGGCGTGTAGGTAGGTTTTCTAAAAACCGAGGTGTGGAAGTTCTTATTCGATATAGTAATATTAACATCTAAGAAGTGTACATTAATAACAGAGTGCCGATCTAAACTAATGCACAATCCAAGGGGCTGATTATTGAACAAATCAAGAATAAAATCTACATTAGATGAGCCGTTATAAATAAAAAATAAATCATCCACCTACCTGCTAAAGAATTTAACATTATTATGTAAAGCAGAGGAGACTTGTTGTTCATAATTCCTGACCACTAGCTCTGCTATAACTCCGGCCATAGAGCCTCCGATAGGGACTCCTCTAGTCTGCTTATAAAAGCGATCTCCATAAAAGAAAAAGGAGTTGTATAACAAGAGATGAGAGATGTCTCTTAAGGTAGCAGCCGAGACATTTAAACCCGATGTATGCTCCAAAAGGAAGCGGTATAGACATAAACATGCTGGTTGAATTAATATGGATGGAAATAAACTGACAGAGTCGGCAACTACCATGGTATCATCATCCAAAATATAAGAAGAGAGACGCTGGATAAATTGTGCAGAAGAAGAAACCGTTAGAGGGTAAGATCATAAGAATTGGTTGCACCAACTCGCTAATTTTCTCTCAAGCGGGATCAGGGGTGATAATGTCTTTACAGTTTTTAGAACAGTGTCGTATTAATTCAGTCTTTCCGATGAGTATATACCGTATTCGCCTACCAATCAATAGCTTTGTTATAGAAAAGCAAGTCAAGAGAAGATGTTTGAACTTTGCCATCTCTGATACAAGATGTAGGTACTATAGAATGCAACACCATTGTAATAATATACGTCTCTCTCTTCTAGAATCTAATATATCGGAATCCCAATTCAGAGAATTAGAATTAAAATTCAAATGATATCAGCAGCAATTACGACCCACCTATATTAAGAAGCTCAAGTGGATCTTGAATAACCAAGTAAAACGGAGGCCTAATAGACTCCTGCTTTCTTTATTGGCGACCATAATTACAGACTTACCAATTCCATCGTACGTCCAAGATATACTCACCATGGGACCATCCTGTACTGTTAATAAAACACGTCGACTGCCTGATATGGCACCTTCTATTGAGTCTCTTCTGACACACATCCCACCAGTGGATAGGCAATGTTTACGAAAGAACTTTGTTAATGCGTTTAACACCCAGCGACATACAATTATTGCAGCTGAGCAGAAAAGGACTTAAAAATAGAGCGGACAAGACTATGGCTTAGAGAGAACCAATTAATTTGCACACGTGAAGACAAGACGAAGAAAATTGTCATCATGCCATCTGTTGAATATCATAATATGTTGTCAGATTATTTGACTACATCTGGTGCTGTACTTCTACCAGATGACCCCACACCTAAGTTGCAGAATTGCCTTGCTGCCTTACTGCGTAAAAAAGATTTCCCTTCTTGCTGATACTGTAAACCCTTGCTAAACCCAGCTTGCCCGCCACGCTATGCTTTTATCAAAACTCATAAACATCTGATTTCCATCTGCCCTATGATCGATAAGACATTATCACCCCTGACCCTGCTTGAGAGAAAATTAGCGAGGTGGTGCAACCGATTCTTATGTCTTAAGACAAACGATTCTTATGCTCTTACCCTCTCACGGTATCTTCTTCTGCACAATTTATCCAGCATCTCTCTTCTTATATTTTGGATGATGATACTATGGTAGTTGCCGACTCTGTCAGTTTATTTCCATCCATATTAATTCAACCAGCATGTTTATGTCTATACCGCTTCCTTTTGGAGCATACATCGGGTTTAAATGTCTCGGCTGCTACCTTAAGAGACATCTCTCATCTCTTGTTATACAACTCCTTTTTCTTTTATGGAGATCGCTTTTATAAGCAGACTAGAGGAGTCCCTATCGGAGGCTCTATGGCCGGAGTTATAGCAGAGCTAGTGGTCAGGAATTATGAACAACAAGTCTCCTCTGCTTTACATAATAATGTTAAATTCTTTAGCAGGTAGGTGGATGATTTATTTTTTATTTATAACGGCTCATCTAATGTAGATTTTATTCTTGATTTGTTCAATAATCAGCCCCTTGGATTGTGCATTAGTTTAGATCGGCACTCTGTTATTAATGTACACTTCTTAGATGTTAATATTACTATATCGAATAAGAACTTCTACACCTCGGTTTTTAGAAAACCCACCTACACGCCAGCATTCATCCCTAAGTGGTCGAACGACCTGTTCAAATATAAGGTTGCGGCTATCCGTTCTCTTTTATGCCGGCTACACACACATTGTTCGGATGATGTGAGTAAGCAGGCTGAATATTCTATTATAGTTAACCAAGCTGCTTTACATGGCTATGATGAATCTTTAGTTTCCAATATTAATAGGTCTATTATTAACAATATGTGTATTGATAATGAATCTTCCAGGGGCTCTCAACATTCTTTTCCGACTTTTTTGTATCCAGTTCCTTATCATAAAACCTTGCAACCTATATGTAATGAGTTAAAGAATTTTAATAAATCTCTACTGTTTACATAGTTAAGCACAGTTTTTCATAATTTAAAAAATACCAAACCACCACTACCAACATCAAATAGAGCGGGCACATATGTAATTCCGATTTATAACAAGGACCGTAACAGACAGGAAGTGTATGTAGGTAGTACTACCAGGTCGCTCTGCACCCGTTTAAAGAAACATCGTAATGATATAAAAAAATCCTACTTTTTCTAGGGCCCTCGCTAAACATTTTTACGAGTACAACCTGGATATATATTGGGATCAGGCACGCATAGTTTGCCACTTAGATAAAGCAAAAGATATCAAAGTCGCTGAGGCCCTCGTAGCACGCATAGTTCGCCACTTAGATAAAGCAGAAGATATCAAAGTTGCTGAGGCCTTCGTCATTGCTGCCTATGAGAAAAAAGCTTATGTTATCAATGACAACTTCCCTACCACTGTACCAGCACAATGGTTCCTATAAAACTAATTTAGTTCCATCCTTTGTAACTGGGTCTACTGTTATTTATATTTATGTATTATTATTATTATTCTTAATGTTTTAAAGCTTGTTAATTTTATTTTTTATGTTAATTTAATTACTGTTTATTATTTTTTATTTTAACATTCTAACATTTGTATATTTAAACTTTAATTTGTTTCTGTTTTGGCATTCTTATGTTCGACAATATATATATAAAGTATAGCTGAAGAGGACTTAATAAAGTCGAAAGTGCTACTAAGTTTGTGTGTATTTTTTTCCACTTTTAATCAATGCTAGCTTGAACAGTATTATAATTCAGTTAAGTAGAAAGTTCTGCTTTTAACATTCAATCTTATACTTTTAGCAAATGGTTGCAGAAGAATGAGAAAAGTTGACTTTACTAAATGTAAATAAGATGAATCTGCATGCTGATGGCATTTAACCAGCATCAAAAATTTACTACAATGATATTAATTATAAAAAGTTTTTTATTCATATTACTGTTTAGAAATAAATATGGAATTATTATTAATGATCTGACATCAGAAACTATTTCACAAGCTTTGAATTATACAATTAAAAACTTAGTATGAAATAAAGTAATAAATGTAACTTCTTAAAGCAAAGAGTGCATTCATTATATTAGAAATGGTTAAAACATGGGAGTAAATATTAAGAAATATATTTATTTGGCATTTTATTGATTAAGATAAAATAATTCATATAATTGTTTAAACTGTAAGAACTACATCTTTAAAAAAATGTGCAATATGGTATTTTTTTAAACACTGTTTATTTAAAATGTTCAATGTATTAAAATATTTAATATAAAATATTTGTATAAGAATGTTCACTGCTTAGCTGTACATAATCAAAAACATTTATTTTTATAAGTTCAAAAGATATTAGTGAAGGGACAGACAACAGCCATCTTGTAAGCTTCATTCACTTTCTAAGATAGGTTAAAAATTAAATATTTGGATCAAATTGAAATTTCTATTGGTTATAATAAATCAATAAATTAATGTTCTATACAATACAAACTTCAAGGGAATTATAATCCACATATATCCAAACAACTTGCCAAATTTAACCCTTGAGATACACAACAGAATTTTAAACCGAAATAAATTTAGATAAACTATAGAAATTACTAAGCCAACGAGTGGCGCCATCTATTAATTATAAATTAAACAGGAATTTTGACTAATTTACCTGAAGAAGAAAAAATCTGCCTCAGCCCGGGATCGAACCGGGGACCTTTGGGCTAACGTCCCAACGTCATACCGCTAGACCACCGAGGCCAACAAGCAGATTGATTCTTCAGGCAGTTATATTAATTTGGAACCGACATCGGACTTCACCGATAGATCTATTCCTGACC
>AYEL01086742.1:0-19563 GCA_000484575.1 Olivierus martensii
ACATACATACATATAAATATAATATTATAAATAATATTAGAATCTAATAATATATTATTTTATATATATATATATAATGTGAGTATCATTTTTTAACATAAAGTGTGTTCATTAATTTCTAGTACTGTAAAACATAAATATTAAATAATAGACCTAATTTTATAACAACATTTTAACAACAAAGGAAGCAAAAAAATTTGTCTGCATTTAGTTTCATTGTCTGCTTTTAATTTAGTTTAATCATTTGGCACATTTGCATTATGAATATTCATAAGGAGCAAAAGATATGCATTAAACCTAATGATCAACCAATTAATCAGCATGTTTATTTGGGATTTTTGAGATGATGAGAGAACAGTGAGAAGAAAAAGCATAAAAAATAGGATTGTGGATCCCTTAATGATCTCTTACTTGATTGATATTCAAATATACAGCAAATGAATTATTATACATAATTCATTAACTGTATTAAGTGTTATTATTTACTAATAATTTATTTTTGATCTGCCTTTGATAATATCAGTTACATATGTATAATCCAATGAATAATTGCTGAAACTAATGTTTTCAAGAACAATTTCATGAATTACTAAAAAAAAAAGATTATAAAAGCTTGAGCCAATTAAATTTTTCATAAAAATTTATTAATGCATTGCTTTTCAAAGAGGAATAATCACAAGTCAATATTATTACAATTAAATTAATTATTTGCAGTTTAGTTTTGTTTCATGATATACAGTAGAGTTGCTGGAATCAAAACAGTGTAAAAGATACATGTTCACACATAAAATTAACAAACTAAGAAATACAAGATTAACAAATTATAAACAAAAGCACTCAAAAACATTTACATAAAGGGCAATTAATAAAAAGAAACAAAATAATAATTCTGTTAAAAGACAAAAATCAAATTTATAAAAATCCTAACTTCTGTAAAAATAAAAAAAATCTTAAAAGAAAAATGCTGCATAAAATAACAATATATGATAAAAATGCTAGAATAATTGAAATCTTTTCCAAAGGTTTAAAGGTTAAAGATTAAAAACAGCACAATTAAAATGCCCTAAACTTTTAGCTGTAAAATAAAGATACTCAATTAAAATGTGCTTCATAATGCACAATGGAAAAGATCATAAATCATGTTTTTTTCTCCCCACCAAGATATAACTGAGTGGAAGGCAAGTTATTGTATTCTATAGATAATTTTCTAGGACAATTTTCTCTCTCTAGTTTCTATAATTATTTGATTGCTGGACAATTAATTTGATTTTGTGTAGTCATGGAGCTTGTTTCAGATCTGTCCCATGACTATTGTTATAAGATAATCAGATCAGTCAATCAGTTGAGAAATATAGCATTGACAAGCAGATTTATTAACATTATTTTTATACATTCTCTTTTAAGAAGGATAAAGTTAATATTTAAAAGTATACTTTTAATACAAAAATCTAGAATTCAAAATATAAATATTTAAATATACAATAAAATATAATAAAAATATTTAGAGTGAGTGCAGGGAGTAGATAGCCTTTGTAAGCCACAGAGGCTCCACCACCTCTTCTATCAATACAGTGATTTTCTACAATTTTATATGCATAAGCATCATACAGATTGTAGATGTCATCATCAGAATTAGAGGACCAGGTTTCGGTTTAGCAAACTGTATGGTAACCAAATGACAGTATGGCTTCTAGTTAATCAATCTTATTTCGAATAGAACGTGCATTTTGTTAAAAAAAAGTGTAAATTGATTTAGCTTACATACCGAGTTCATTGATTGCTAAGAAATAGAAACTAGAGTTTTTTGTGATGGGGTCAAGATAGATTTAGGTACTGGTTTTTCACTATTCATGTTATCATTTATTAACTCAACATATGAATCATTTTCTTTGTTCCCATAATTCTCAGAAGGCATAGAATGAAAACGTCATATTACCATGTTATTTGGCCAAAATTCTCTATTTATTAAGTGATCCATTTCTGTTTTAGGAACAGACAGGCAAAAAGATGAGTATGTGGGATATTTAATTCTACATTTATAAATTCTGATTGAAATTTTATTCGTTAATTTAGATTTAATATATTCCTCTATTTGTTTTTCAGTTGTGACTGGATCTAGTCTAGAGATAAATATTTTCTCATAATCGTTGAAATTTTTAACCACATTTAAAATATTATCTTTTGTATTTCTTTCATTTATTTTTTCCATATCTACCTTGTTTTTTGCATCATTCTTATTATTTATTTCAGACTTGTTTAAGGGATTATCAATAATTTTCTTGTTTACTATCACATCTCAATTAGGTAGTCCACATTCAACAGCTTTGACATATGATTTGTCTTTCTGTTCAGCTTTTGTTTTATTTGGTCTGTGGACGGATTCAAGAAATACCTTACAATAATTCTCATTTGCTTTTTTCTTTTAACATCTTATTTCTCCCATCTCCCACTCCCCAATGATCGGGTTTTTGTTTTATGCTCTATACATGTGCATAGTATTAGGACCATTGATAAGTTTATTCGGTGGTCCCCTGTTCGTATTTTTATGATTTAATCCAGTTACTGTTTGATAGTAGCTTGTAGAATCACATCATATCTGGCCATATTTTAATTATAAGAAAAATCACAAATTATTATAATGTTGTTTATAACTGCTGATGGAAATAAATTGCCATCTTTTATTATTTTAAACAAAAAACTATACCCAAGGAAAATTTTCCTAAGGTTTGAGCACAAAAGAATGCATGGATGACAATAGAACTGATGAAAGATTGATTAGAACATGTTTGGGAGAAGATATAGGGCACTATTTTTTAAAAAACAAAAGTGATAGTATATCTGAAGAAGATTCTCAATAAATTAAGTAGCTTATTATATATATTAGTACTAATAAAGGAAATAAAAATGTTTCTTTTTTTTATTATAAAATCATTTTTATTTTTTCCAATTTTAAAATCCTACTACAGCTTAAATTCGAAGTAATACAATAATTTCTTCTTTCTTGTTGTTATTATTAATATTTTGGGTATTATACTTGTTAGTTTAAGAGTTGACTTGAATTTTGTTGTCCTTTGCCATTTTCATAATGAACAGATGATATTACTTGTCATTTGATATCATCCATTCTAAAATATTATCATTCATTCTAATTGAAACTAAGAGAAATATTTATAAACCAAATATTCTAAGCCAAAATTAACTCTAGCAAAATAATTTAGAAATAAATTATGATTTTAATAATTATTAAAAAAATAACATCATAGCCTTGATTTTAAAATAATTATTAAAATTAAAGTATAATTCTAAATTATTATGCTAGGGTTAATATAGCTTAGAATATTTGGTTTTTATCACTAATTCAATTTGAGATCCAGAAAAATTAAAGAAGACTCTTATTAATGGTTTATAATCAGTAAATAATTGTCAAATTATAGAGATCACGACTATAAATTGTTTTTATCTGTACATTAAAAATTGAAGTTGTTGAACAAATATATGTAAATGAGCCAAACACAGAATTGTAAAAAATTACTGCTAAAAGCTTTTGTCTGCTAGGGATGATGAGATGAAATATACTGTTCATTATGCAAGTGACTTTCAAATTCTTTTTTATGATATTAACAACTGGTTGCTTTTTTGTATAGGAGTGTGGAGATGATAGAATAACATATTATTTAAGGTTATTTATTATTTCTGATTAATAAAGTTATTATTGTTTTGGATCTTTGGATTGATCATTAAACAAGCCTCTATTTCTAACTTTTTTGTTATTTTATTATTGCTTCAGTAAAACTTTTTAGCACTAAGAATTTTTGGATTCAATAAATTCTTATTATTTAACTTTTTTTGGAATGTATTCTATTTGCTAGTTATAAGTGCACTAACGTCTTTTTATTATTAAATTTTAACACTTGTTCATTACTTTTAACTGTAATGACAACAGTTTCATTGATAAAAAAATAAGATAAAATAAAATTTTGACATAATATTTTGATATGTGTTATTGTTTTCTGAATATATTAATGTATTAATAAGTTATTATTAACTTAGAAAAAGAAATGTAAATTTAAATAAGATGGCTTCATTGTATAAAATTACATAAACAGTAGTGTTATAAAATGGCAGATGCAGTCACAATAGAGAAAACTTTCATTTTTTGTTGGTAGTCTAAGTTGGCCCCAGTTAATTCGCTCATTTTGACTAACTTTGTGTTATACCTGGATTTAAACATGTTTTAAATAATTATGAATAATCAAATTTTTTATATAATAAATCTTTTTTTCCTCTAGTGATTTGTCATATTTTTTCATGGTAGGATTCTTTTATTCTTTTCTTAGCTTTTCTATATTTTTTTCACTTCTTTCTTTGTTCTTTGATGGATTAAGTTTTATGAGTATGCCCTCTAAATTTTTCATCTAAGATGATAAAACTTTTGTATGATGGATATCTCTAAGATTATTTATTGTATTTTTTTTAATGTATTTTATTGTAGATTCATTACAATTGGACTATACAACAACAGGACACAATTGGATGTTTGACAATGAATGTGTGAAGAAAGGCAAATCTTCACATATTTTATTTTTTCAATTAATGTTCATATTTCGATTTTTTTGATACCGTTATATTTAAAAAAACTTGCAAACACAAGAATTCATTAAACAGGAACTTGTATAATTAATACTGAGAATCTTATTTTCACCTTACAATTTATAATAATTTATTGAAAATAAAAATTTGTTATAAGATAGAATCAAAAAATGAAATAATATCTCAATACCTTACCAATTAGATTACCATAGAATCAAATAAATTCCCATTTCAAATATATTATATATATTTGAAATGGGAATTTATCAAGGAGTTTAGAAATAGATGGAGGCGCCCTAACCTTCCGAAAGTGAGGCAACTCGGTTAGTACAACAGAGCATGCGCAAAGGTGATCGCCATTTTTGTATGCTCCACTTTACGTTTGTTGTTTTCAACGTGTTGGTTGCATTATTTTTCTTTTATAAATAAAATTATTATAATAAGTGATATCGATATTCGACATGGTAGTCTGTAGTGCTTTTGGCTGTTCCAACAGATCAGACAGAAAGAATAGTGTAAGCTTTAAACCTGGAATAAGTTTTCATAGGTAAGTAAACTGTTGCAAATAGATTTAAAGTTATGGCTTCGATAGATAATTTTTAAAATATTTTATATAAATAAAAATAAGACTATAACATGTTGCTATATATCTATATATTGAGCGAAAGAGATAAATAAAAATGAACAGAAAGAACTGAAAACAGTTTGTTTATATAATAGGATTTATCATTTTTTAGATTTCCAAAAGATCCCGATAAGAGAGAGGCTTGGATTAGAGCTGTTAAAAGAAAGAATTGGACACCTTCAAATTGTTCTGTTATTTGTTCAGAACATTTCAGCTCTGATCAAATTAATACAACATATATTTCAGGCCCAAGACTTAGGGACAATGCTGTCCCAAACATATTTAAGGCATTTCCATCCTATATGCAACCACCTATTAAGAAGGTAATTTTTTTTGTACAAATCTACAGTATCTAACTTAATATCAAACATATCTGATTAACTTTATTAGTTTATAACTTGTACTTTTTTTATTACTAGTCAAGAAAACTGCCAACAAGACATGAAGCTATTAAGAATAGTAGCTCTCTGAAGAAATCAGAAAATACTCCTTTAATGGAAGATAGCCTTAATTCTGAAGAAGTTTATTCTCAAGTAGGTTTGCAATGGGTGCTTAAACGTAAGTTGGTAATATAATAGAATTACTACAAATAATGATTTGAACTTTTACAGGATATTAATGATACAGGAAAATCAGATTGCCAGACCCAAACTGAAGATTTAGGTGATGAAGTTATTCATTTGAGAAAGGAGATATTCAAATTAAATATATTATTGTCTCAAAACAGATGCTGCCTAAAAGCAAAAGACCGTATTATTAAAAGCTTAAGACAGAAGTGCAGCAGGAAAACTAAGCGCATTGCAAATATGTCAACACTATTAAAAAGTTTAAAATCTGAAAATTTTATTAATGAAGAGTGTCATCTTAAATTATCAGAAATGCCTTCAATTTTTGAAGAGTTATTCTTGAAAAAGGTCAAAAGAAGACAATATTCTGCTGAGTTAAAAGCATTTGCTTTAACTTTGAATTTTTATTCCCCTAAGGCATACTTGTATGTACGAGAAACTTTAAAAACATGTTTACCACATCCACGAACAATTAGCAAATGGTATTCTTCTGTCAAAGCTGCACCTGGATTTTCAGAGGAAGCTCTGTCAGCTTTAAAAGCCAAAGCTGAAATATCAGAATATCCTATTGTTTGTTCATTGATAATTGATGAAATGGCCATAAGAAAAAGTATTGAGTGGGATGGAAATAAATGTGTTGGGTATGTTGATCTTGGACCATATGAATTTGAAGAAAATCAAGAAGAAGCAAGAGAAGTTATTGTTTTTATGGTTGTTTGTATCAACAAGAACTGGAGAGTCCCCATTGGTTATTTTTTTATTAATGGCTTAAGTGGTGAACAGCGATGCTCACTTGTCAACCAATGCCTATACTTATTACATCAAAATGGTATAATTATTACATCCTTAACATGTGATGCAGCAGCCAGTAATTTATCCATGTTTACTTATTTAGGATGTAATTTAAACTCTGAATGTTTAAAAACTTCATTTTCTCATCCAGTAACAAATAACAATATATATATTTTTTGGATCCATGTCATATGATTAAACTTGTGCGAAATGCTTTGGGTGATAAAAAAACATTTTATGATGGTGAAGGGAATAAAATAAGCTGGAATTTAATTCTTAAGCTACATGAATTACAAATGAATGAAGGATTGCATTTAGGAAATAAAATTCGCAAACAACATGTTTTCTACACAAACAACAAAATGAAAGTTAAGTTAGCGGCCCAAGTGTTTAGTCAATCAGTTGCAGATGCATTAAAATATTGCAATCAATCAGGATTATCTGGTTTTAGTGACATAAAAGGCACAGTAAAATTTATTGAAGCAATAAATCATTTATTTGATATTTTAAATTCACGAAATATGCTTCAGCGTTTATAAAAAAAAACCAATAAATCCCAACAATATATTAAGTATAAAGGAATTTTTCAGAAATACAAAAGAATACTTCAAAAGCATACAGGAAGCTGATGGGACTAAGATTTGTAAAGGGCGGAAAAAAACTGGATTTATAGGATTTCTAGTTTGTATGGATAAGTATATTTATAGTTTATAGTTTGTATGGATAAGTATATTGAAATATATGTATATTTCAATGTTTGATAGTTTAATTGAGAAAAAGTTGCTTAATTATTTACCTTTATATAAAATAAGTCAAGATAACATTGAAATTCTCTTTTCTTATATACGTGCAAAATTTGGTTGTAACAACAATCCTTCAGCTAAACAATTTACTTACACCTTTAAAAAAATACTTATACATAAGCAATTGCATGCACCTGATAGTGGAAACTGCCTCCCTTTGGAATCCATTAAAATTTTAAATATCTCACCAGAAAATATGATAAGCAGATTAAATAATTCAACAATTCCACACAAAGCTTTAGATGATCAACCAATGTTGGACTATAATAACAACCCTGCAGATCATGACTATGATATTATTTCATCTATAACATCTATAACAAGCACAACAGAAGAAATTATTAAATATATTGCAGGATTTATTGTGAGAAAAATAGAAAAAAAAATTATTTGTGAAGAATGCAGAAATTCTCTATTAGATCCTAATTGTGTTTATTCATTAATAAAAATAAAAAACAAGGGAGGATTACTTTTTCCATCAAGAGATGTAATCAAGATATGTACATGGACAGAAAAAGAAATGAGACGTTTCGAAGTTATACAAGGTCTTAAGAATTTTTCAAATACTGTAAGAGATAGACTAGCTAGTCTAATAGTTAGCCACTCTGCTTCGAATGGTATTTTTAATAATTTAAAATACCATGTCATAAATCAAGATTTCAGTGAAAACCATATAGTTTATGTAATTAAAATAATTGTTAAATTATATTTTGAAATCAGATTGCGCCAGTTTTGTAAAAATTCAACAGAGTGTGTTCAGGGATTAAGTTTAAGGCAACGCAATTTAAAGCTAACTTTATTTAATGGATATTAGCATGATAAGAAATAATTTTGTATTTATCCTTTGTTTTTCATTTAGAATAAATTAGAGTTTTAATAATATGCTCATATGTGTACATAAATAAAAAAATTTTATTGTTTTTGTATTTTATTAATAATATATGTTTCATTATATTAAGGTTTAATTAATATACAGTATTTTATTCTGTATAGTATTCATGAATCTGAATATAGTAGAATAATTCTCTGGAAAAGTCTTTTAATGTTAAAAGACCACCTTCCCAGAAAATTATTTTACTATATTCAGATTTATAAACACTACAGGTTTCATATATTTCTTTGATATTTAGTCAACAATAATTACACTTTTTTATATTTAAGATTAATTTATGTAAAAATTAATATGTAATAATATACTATATATTATGAATTTTATAACATTTTGGTCGATTTCTTATAGAACTGCATTATTTTTGTCAAAAACAAAGCATTTTACACTGAAGTATTAAGACGTGTGGGCAGAGTGGAGCAGAGTGGGCGTGGTTCGTTTTGCCGCTAGGGACTTCGACTGGCCCCACTACAAACAATAGTAATTGTATAGGCAGGGCGCCTCCATCTATTTCTAAACTCCTTGGAATTTATTGTATTTTTCACCTAAGATAGTAAATCTATTTCAAATATATAATATATTTAAATTGGGATCAATAAATTCCCATTTCAATTATAACCTATTTGAATTGTTCAGTAAATATTGAATTCAACCATTGGTTATCAGACAAAATCAATAACCATAAGGTTAATGTAATGATCATTCCTCCTAATCACAAATGATGATAGTCCAAATTATGTTGTTATTAAATTTACAATTAACTTAAATTATTTCAATTAGGAGCATTTAGCTTGTTTTACTATATGATTTCATAAATTCTTTTTAGAGTTTATTTGAGTACACACATTTTTTATTTTTTCGATCTTACAAAAGACTCTTGAAATAAAGAAAAATTTGAGTGGGATGCATCTTAACTTGATGATACAAGTTTTACAAAAGTTAAATTGTATAGGTTTTTAATTGATAAGCTACAATATTTATTAAACATGAAGGTGAAAACCTTTCATTTTTATTACTTTTTGATGTTTTTGAAGAATTTTATAAAGAATCAATATTAACAATAAACAAATAAACCTAAATAATCCAGCCAAATTTTAGCCCTTGAAACCGTAACGGAATAATTTTAATGATTTGAAATAATTTGAACTAATGTTAGCGCCATCTCGTAATTAGAATAATTATTAATTTTACAAATCAATGAGTGGCGCCATCTAATAATTAATAATTGAACTAGAATTTTTAATTAATTTATCCGAAGAAAAAAACTGCCTCGGCCCGGGATTGAACCGGGGACCTTTGGGCTAACGTCCCAATGTCATAACCGCTAGACCACCGAGGCCAACAAGCAGCTTGACAATTAACAATAAACATTTAATCTTAGTTTTTAATTAATAAAAGGATTAGATTTTGAATATTTCACCATGGGAAAAAACACTATAATTAAACAAAATGTACAAACTATAATTAAACAAAAACACAAAAGTGAATAAAATATTTACATCATCATAATCATCATCTTCAATCTGATTAATGGACTCTTCCTCAACAGAATGATCATCATCATTTTCTTGATGAATCATCATTTCACATTCTTTTTCAATATCTTCATCAGTCTCATCAGTTCTATCTTCTGTATCACTTTCTATAATCCATGTTGCTTGATAATCAGAAGTTCCTTTGGGAACTTTCTTTTTTATTATTTTTTTCTGTTGAAATGCTAAATGACACAAAAATGAGAAAAGCATCATATTTAAATACAGCATAAAAAATTTTTATGGATTCTGATGAATATTGAACTATACAAAATCTTTAAATATGTTTGTCAAATATATACTAATCTGATTTACAATTAATACAATTGTAATAGGGTGTGATTTTGATTTCCATAAGGATTATATCCTTCAGGATGAATATAATTTGAAATTTGTGTAAACTGAGATAATTTTCTCTGTAGAAATTCATTATGTTACATAGGGTGATGCTTCCTCAAAATAGGCTAAAATCAAAATTAATAAAAGTTTTTCACAAAAGTATATTAAAACAAATTAAAATCATGAAATTAAGGAATTGTTTTCTGTGATACCATTAGCTATGTATTAGTTCTGAGCTCCAGCATCCAACTAATTCTCTCACATACTTTAACCCAATACTAAATGCTTATATTAATATTTTGATGCCACAGAACAGAATTCTGTCTATAATTTGACATTTTATTTTGGTTGGATCATCTCTCTTGCAAGATAAATTTATCACTTCTAAAGTTTTTACTGCAGTACAGTGATACCATATACTGTTATTAGGTAAATGTTTTATCATATATTTTTTGCAATTATTTGAATAATGTGCAAATTAGTAGGGAATAAAAATTAATGAATGTTGATATTTTTATGCAACATTTTGATAATTTAATTTTTAAAAATTGATAATTTGATAACTTTTTAAAAATTTATTCATTGTGCAATATTTTTCTGCAATCATTATTTATTTGTTTGATATAAAGTATAATTATGCAAATATTCCTTTTCATTTTAAATTCAGAATTTTATTTTTATGATTTTCACATCATACATAAGAAAATTATAAAATTCTAAAAATTTCTAAATCATTATTGCAAAATATTTGCTATTTCACTGATCTTCATTATACTTTAATGGAGAGAAGATACTTTGTTTTCTTTCATGTTCTGTTAAATGAAGATTAAACTTTTATCTACAGTATGTTAATAGTATAACTGCTAACAAATGGTTTAAAAAATATAATAGAACAAAATATGGACTATATTTATTATTTATATACCAATTACCTATTGTAGTTTTCATTGTGTAAATTAAAGCAATTATTTGATATGAAAATAATTATATAAAATAATCTAAAAGCTTACAAAGTAAATAAAACTGGATCTATCATTCGTCTTCAATAGTCAGAAGTAAAGTTGCTGAAACTCGGATGTTTTCAGAAATTCAAACTGACAAGCTAATATTGAAAAAAAACTCAGGAAAGCTTGAGTACCCAAGCTTTTTTTGATAAATATTTATTAATTCACTGTATTTGAAAGTCCACTAAACATTAATCAACTTAATTATGGCTGCAATTAACAATTTTTTTATTTTTGTTTCATGATTCATGAATCATCTGGACTAAAGTGCTTCAAATACAATGTTCATAAACTTTTTTTAAAATCCAAAATACTGCTTAACTAATGTTTACGAAAGAATATAAAATAGCACTAATTGCAGTAGAAAAAGATTTATTAATCTAAGTTCCGCTAGTACTTTCGGTTAACAACCATCATCAGGTGGAGTTCTGATACAAAGAATAAATAAAAAGAATGCTGGTTGCTATGGCAACATTTTGAACTTCTATTAATACGAACTTTACCATGTTCGAAAAATAGAATAAGTTTAAAACGGGCTATGTGAGAAGTTTAACATAAATTAATTAATTTAATTAATTAAGATAACATATAGTTTAGATGTGCAATACAATGTAATACAATAAAATAGCAATAAAATATGAAACAATAAAATAAAATAGCAATAAAATATGAGTCCTTTTTTGTAACGGATCTGTATAAAACATACTATGACACCCTTGTACTCAAAATACCTTAAGCAGCTTCATATAATCGTAGATTAGCGTGGGACCCACCACAGGCATGGAAATTCACCCTGAATAACAACTAGAAAAGATTATACGAAGCTGCTTAAGGTATTTTAGTAAAGAACAGAAGAATTCTTCTGTTCTTTACTGTTAGCAACCGAAGATGGTATCTGTGATATCGAAAACGTTTTTGCTTTTAATAAAATTTTTTTTTCTTTTAGTGAGAACTTATAGTGCTAAAAGTGCTTTTTGTTTCAGTTAGAAATAAAATTTTGTTTAATTAAATTGTTTATTTTGTCCGGATTTAGCTGCACACCCTGTATTGTATTACATTAATTATAGACATTTTTATTGCTAATATCGATTTGCTGTTGTATTACATTAATTATAGACATTTTTATTGCTAATATCGATTTGTATAGTATTACATTAATTATAGACATTTTTTATTGCTAATATTGATTTGTATATTACATTAATTATAGACATTTTTTATTGCTAATATCGATTTGTATTACATATATTATTACTATTATATTACATTAATTATAGACATTTTTATTGCTAATATCGATTTGTATTCACATTCATGAAAAAAATTATAGGCATTTTTATTGCTAATATCGATTTGTATTCATAAATCATTCATGAAAATACCTTAAAATTAGAAAATAAAAAAGTTTTTTAAGAACAAAAGTAGTAATCAGATTGCAATAAACTATAAACAATGAAAACATATTGATCAAAGAATAATGTTAATCAGATTGCAGTAAACTATAAACAACGAAAAGTATTGATGAAAGATCATTCATGAAAATACCTTAAAATTAGAAAATAAAAAGTTTTAAGAACAAAAAGCAGTAATCAGATTTCAGTAAGTTATAAACAATGAAAAAAATATTGATAAAAGAATAATGTTCTAACTTCAAGGAACTATATTTAAAGTGGCAGCATTCAGGTTAAAACTAAAATGGGACAACTGTTATTTTTATTATTGTAAAATAATATTGATGACTAATCATAAATATGAACTCTGACCACAGCAGACTTTCATGTGAATTGCAATGCACTGATATCAAACACACTCTGAGACAGCATAGGAGTATCAATGCAACGAATTTCTGCAATTTAAAATTTAAGTTAGAATAACAGTTTGAAAAACCACATCAAAGTGACTCAATAAAAATATAGAATTTGAAAAAACTGCATTATATCAAAACAGCGTTAAACAGGGTCTTACTGTATAAGTGTGATTTGCTGATCTGAAAACTTTATGATAGGCTACTTACCATACCATCCCCTCATGTCCTGAATTGGTTCAATGTGATAAAGACTACTAAAATGAAGAGAGATCAAAGCACCAACAATTTTTCAATACTATTATTAACTGATGGCACAAAAAAATTTCCTTTCAAACTCCTGATCTAGATTGCATTCATTGAATGATATAAATATAATTTGACATAATATCAGTTGTAGATACTGTATTTAAAATGTTTCCTCATACATTGAACTTTGTATTCCATTTTATAGAAATATGAATCTCCATATATTTGTTAACATTATAGAATGTTCTGTCATGTAATCCTATTTTAACCTGTTGAGGAGTGAGATATTTCGAAATAAATCTAATTCATATTGTGAAATTTTGCTTAATTTTTATTGAAATCTTTTGAAATTTTTAGAGTTTATTACTTTTTATATTGTCATTCTAATGATGTGAACATTTTTTTTCAAATTTTATTTCTTTCACAACTTTTTGTTCATTTTATGAGATCAAAGGAAACTCAATATTTTTGTATGAAATCAATGAAATATTTGCTATTTTTGGATAGCAGCAAGCCTTATGAATAAAATAATTTATAAATGAAAAATTGGTATTTTAAAAAATTATCAACGAAAATAAAGTACAGGTAGGCCTCGATTAGTGCGAGTTCGAATAATGCGATTTCGATTATTGCCAATAGGTAGGCCTCGATTAGTGCGAGTTCGAATAATGCGATTTCGATTAATACAGGTAGGCCTCAATTAGTGCGAGTTCGAATAATGCGATTTCGATTAGTATAGGCCTCGATTAGTGTGAGTTCGAATAATGCGATATTCGATTAGTGCACATTAAAAAAATGATACATTTTTCAGTTAGTGTGAGCAAATATTCAATTAATGTGAGTTGTAAGCACGAGCAAATATTCGATTAATGCGAGTTGTAAGTATAGACCAGTCTTACTAACAAAGGTCTGTGATTAATGCGAATTGTAAGCATAGACCAGTCTTACTAACAAAGATCCGTCCCCTTTTACAACTTATAAAAATGATACCGTTTTTCACTTAGTGCGAGCAAATATTCGACTTTTAAAATTGATACCATTTTTCAGTTAGTGCGAGCAAATATTCGATTAATGAGTTTTTCACTTAGTGCGAGCAAATATTCGATTAATGCGAGTTGTAAGCATTTTTCACTTAGTGCGAGCAAATATTCAATATTAAGCGAGTTGTAAGCCAATGAACTAGTCTTACTAACAAAGCTCCGCCTCCTTTTATGATGTCCATTAACAAATAGTCTTATTAACAAAGATCCATCTCCTTTTATGATGTCAATTAACAAATGTCTTACTAACAAATGTCCGTCCCCTTTTATGATGTCAATTAACAAACAGTTACTGCGAGCAAATATTCGATTAATGCGAGTTGTAAGCATAGACCAGTCTTTACGAGCAAATATTCGATTAATGCGAGTTGTAAGCATAGACCAGTCTTAGTAATAAGGCTCCACCTCCTTTTATCATGTCAATTTACAAATTACCGTTAATTTTCGGTTAGTAAAACCAGACGAGGAGCAGTCCAAGAACAGTCACTTGGCTTTAAAGGGGTGATGCCTACCTGTATTATGAAAATTTTCATTAATTATGTTAAATAATTAGTCGAAAAGTAACATAAATTTATTAAAATATTGTCATTTTTATTAATAAAATATATTTATTATTATGTTTTTCCATTATTTCAATAACTTTTTATTTTAATTTTTAAAAAATTTTTGAATCTATATAAAAAACCCAACATATATGAAAAGTGTTCCCTTTTATATATAAAAAGTTATAATATTATCTACTTTAACTGGACTGCAAATGCTTTGTTGACACACTACACTCAATAACACATGCAGCACAGTAAAGTAGGTTTGGCCAAAATTACTGGCTGTCATAAAGCAATAAAAGTGCAATACCCCTTTAAATTGCCTGAAAATATTTATATTAGGATTTTCTTGTATTTTACTTACTTAATTTGAAAAAATAAAGCAATAAATGAACAAATAAATATTGTTTATTTTAACAGAATTAACCATTATTTTTGTATTATTAACAATATTTTTTCAATTTTATGAATAAATCACATCATTATGAAGATTTCATATTTATTTAAAATTTCAAAAATAAAATTATCTAAGCTCAAAATCAAAATAAGATTAATAATATATAATAAAATAGAATGCAGAATCGATAAGATAGGATAAAAAAATCCAAATTATACTAATACAATCCATTCAAATTTTCTATCTTAAAAATATAATTTAAAAAAATTTCAGCAATCGAAAAATTTAGGAACCATTATTGAAGACACTTATTTTCAATTAATAAATGCAAAAAAACCGATCCACAATAGCTGCACTGAATAAATCAGGATTGAAATTTTAATTGTTTTCTGTTCCACTTCCATGATGTGGAACAAAAAACAATTGTGAAGAAGTTAACTCTGACCTGTCCTATTTTATTTTATTATGCACTTTATTATTTATAGTTATTTTCTTATTATCTAACGTATTATATTTTAGTTTATGAGTTAACTTACTTCCACCTTCTCCTTCGTAGGTAGCAATCACGTGTTACGGAATCGGAAATTGTCCTCCGGAAGAGCTGTCCCGGCTAATGATGTCATCTTATCTAACTAATTTTTCCACTGGTCCGATATGAGAATGTAAGAATGATCTGTATCAATGTTTTGTTCAGTATATAAATAAATTGTAAATAGGATGACAAGAATGAATTACTCTGTAAGCTAATAAATTCAAACTTGTTACGTGTATTTATGTACATGAAGCAAACACAGGACTGTAAGTCACTAGAGATAAAAGTCTACGAAAACAGCGACACTGCGAGGTATTGTATTGACATAAGGTTGGCTAAGTAACATTCAAATTCTTGTAAAGATCTACGATTGTTTGAAGTTTGTATTGGAGGTGGAGGTAGTAGAATTTTAGTAGTATTTAAAGTTCTTTTTTTTTTTGTGATTGTTGATATTTGAGTTGGATTAAACCAGTTTTGTTGATTAATTGATTACTGCTTTATTATAGTTTCAATAAAGCATTTATTAACACTTTTGTAAGTGTTTTTGAGTCTAATAAATTTTATATTTTTTTTGTTATTTAACTTTTTTGAGAAATTATTCCAATTATTAGTATAAGTTTCTAACCTCGTTTGTTGTTCTCAATCTAACACTTAATTGGTACTTCTAGTTGTAAGTTCCGGTTTTGCTTTTGCCAGTTAACGATAATTGTTGTTAGATAGTTTTATAGTTAATTATTTTAAAATTAGAATTTAGTTTAAGACCTGAACTCAGGCCAAACTCTGGATTGCAGAGTCATTAGACCATTAGGATTAGTTTATAATTAATAGTATTGACATTCGTTAAAATCCACAACTTTGCACAATAAAAAAACAATTATGTTAACAGGTTAATATATAAATTCAACTAAACTAACTTCAATATATGCAAAAGACAAAGCTAATAGGAGTTAATACATAATGGTGAATTTAAACAAATACCAAAAAATAAAATGATGAGAGTCAAGCTCATCATAATAGTGAAAAGTTCAAAAAACAAGAAAAACAGCTGAACTGAAAAATTTTCTCAAAATCAAAAAAATTTGAATGAAATTGTGTATATTTATCAGAAATTAAAATCATTGGAATGATAGCAAAAATAATAGAACTAAAAATATACATATAAACTATGGGATGATAAAAGGGGGTATATATATATATATCAGGAATGATCATAATAAAATTTTTTTGAATATTTTTTCATATTAAAAGAAAATTTTAACTAATTTATTTCAGTCATTATAAATTATATACCCTCAGCTTGGGCTAATTCTTCATCTGTAGGCCAAGTTTGTTCTCCTTCCATTGGATCAGGAACATTTTCAGAATCAAGAGATTCTTGATTTGCTATATCAGCAACTTCCAATATTTTAACTCTCTGATTATCATTCTAAAAATTAATGAAATATGATAATCATAAACATTAATAAAATAATATAATATGATAATATATAATCAATTAAAACAAATGTATTAAGAAATGAAAAATATTGTATGGAATGAAAAAATAAGTCAGGGGTTTATGAAATACCTATTGTAAATATAGATACTGGAAAAGATGAAGTGTATATTGGATATACTTCTTATCTGTTTTCAATATCTTTTTTACGTTCTGTTATTCTTTTATAACAGAACATAAAAAAGATATTGAAAACAGATCAGAAAAACAGTTATTGCACAAAAAGTGTTACATTATTATACACATGTGAAATGGAATGATTCTAAGTTGTTTAAAACCTTAGAAGACCTACAGAAAAGGAGAATAGTGGAGAGCTTGGTGATCTTTAAGAGAAAAACAAAAGATGGTTCTGCCATTAATTTATTAGACCCTGAAACAATCAGCAATGCTTAGCATAGTGCTGTAAATAATGTCTGAGTGGAATCTATAATTAATCATGTATTTTTACTTTTTGTTAATTTATTATAATTTTATTGGTAACATTTATTATTATATTACATTTTAAATTTTTTAATTAATAGTAATTATTAACTGTAAGTTGGTAACCTTAGCAATCAAAAAGTTTTTGTTGATGATTGTTAGCATAATAATATTTTGAAACTTTGTAATTGAATGTTATATTTTCAAAATTTGTATTTTACTGATGAGAGCTAGTAAATAGCTGAAAGCACTTTAAATTAAACTGTTTGATCATTTATTGAAACTTTTAATCATGTAATGTTTCTTTTATCTGGCTTTAGTGCTGTTTTGAACTAAATTTTCAAAATAAGCAGCAGGGCCGCTGAGAGAAATTTTCGGGCCCGTGACAAGTCTGTCGTTTGCTCCCACTTAAACAGTGCATCATTTTTTTCAATGATGCACTTTTCTCCTCTATTGAAACCTGTAGAGAATGTTTATTAAATATAGGGTATATAAAATATCCTATTACTCTAAAAACATTTACAGTATTTAATAATATAAAACACTAAGAAATGTCCAAGTTTTAAGGGAAATAAAAATTTTTATTATTTTACTATTGTTCTTTTACTGAATATACAGTATATACTGTAAAGTATATAAAATATAAAAGTTAATTTATCGTAATTTTTGCATTACTTGGCTCATAATTTAAATTCGTGAGGTGTTGAGGAGAATTGTAAGGTATTTTCTGTGAAAATAACAATTAAACAAATAATGGGACACATTATGTGACAATCAAGGTCCAACGGTCGGGCCCTTTTCGATGCCGGGCCAGTGACAAAAGTATCAGATGTCACCCCCTCTCAGCGGCCCTGATAAGCAGTGTACTAGTAAAGAATTTTAAATAATTATAAATATAATAAAAAATATTAAGAAATATTACCATTGCACAAGATTCATTTTTTGTTTTTTGTTGTAATAAATGTGGATCTGAACATTCATCAATTTGAGATAATTGAAAATCACCCCAACCAGAAATATGTAACAATCTATTAACATTAAGTGGTTTTCCTCTAATATAGCCTGAAATTTTCAAAGTTCCTGCTATATTCTATAAAAGAAAAATATAAGATATTATAAATAATTTTGATATAATTTTAACTTACAAGTTAGTTTTAGAAAAGAATCATATAAATGATTACTATAATATTATAATTGAATATAGGAACTCCCAAATGGAATGTAAGTTATACATTCTTGGCACTATTACATATGTCTAATTATTACACTAAATTAAAATATTAGTGGATGAATGAATTTAATTAATACAATGTCATAAACACCTAAACACTATATACTTCTAACAATCTTCAATCTGATGATGAATGGACTGGGTCTGGTGAATCTGGATCATCACTTTTTTACTCTCTTGAAGTCCCTGGGATGACAGACGGATGATCTTCAACTTTTTTAATGAAACAGTCAAAAGACTCAACTGATGGGCAGCATTCTTCCTCTCTCTATAAAGCTCTTTGCAGCAAGCCAAAGAAATCTGAATTTCTCTCACAACTTTGGCACTTCTAGTCTCATTAGGATTATTTTTGTCAATTATTCTGATGGCACTCTCAATGTGTTTAAAAAATTCAGTCATTTGTTTTGTTGTAAGTTATTTGATGGGCTCAGCAACAAAGGGCTCCTAATTTCTGGAAATGGAAAACAATACAATTTGTGTTGTTTTCCATTTCCAGAAGCTCTTCATTAGTGAGCTCTGATAAGTGGGACTCAAGCAATTCATCCGCATTTATCTCATCTACATGAGACAATTTTTAAACAAGTTTTTTTTTATTTAAAAAATGAATTTACTTTTTAAAATCGTGTTATAGCGAAAACGCGTAAAGTGGGATCCCGTATAACGAGGGATACCTGTATTGTCTAGTATATCAATAAATCAGACCTGGGCAT